>SNQJ01S0014011.1:106847-132619 GCA_010110895.2 Picea sitchensis
AGCATTGGTTAACATTAAAGAAAAAGAAGACATCTGGGATTATCCTACACATTTAGGATGTATCATGGTTTACACATTTAGGATGTATCATGGTTTGGCACGGAAGTTGGTAAAGCATTTTTTTAAAGTCAAAGTCAGATTTTAAAAGGAATAAAATAAAGTAGCATTGGTTAACATTAAAGAAAAAGAAGACATTTGGAATTATCCTACACATTTAGGATGTATCATGGTTTACACATTTAGGATGTATCATGGTAAGCATTTTTTTTTAAGTCTAAGTCTCCATTTCCACATAGACAATGTACATATAACATGGAAATCTGATAATGTCGAAAGGTGTTAGATTGTTTTAATTACCCCACATTGACCACCACGAAAAAAAATATGCATGCTCCTAAAATCATGACAAAAGTGTATTTTCAAAGTTAAAGATGTGTTTAATGTTATAAATGGGGGCACAACTATGTATATTGAAAGTCCAAGTTGCATTCAATGTTATAAAATTATCTAGTACAAAATTATGCATATACTTACTTAGTTTTGGGGGCACAACTATGATTATTGAAAGTTCAAGGTGCATTTAATGTTATAAATTATTTGGTACAAAATTATGCATATATTTTGGGTTGAAAGATTGTTACATAAATGAAATTAATTTTTTTTATTAGTTTTGTTTTTAATTTGAAATGATAAAATGTAATTAGTTTTTTTTTTTTAAGTTTATAGTAGTTTTGTAAGAAAAAATAAAATTTATATTTATTTTAAAATATAAAAAATATAAAATTAGAGCTTTTTATCGCGACGGAGAGACGGTTCTGGAGAATTTTTCAAGCTAGAGTTTAGCAGACGCGGTTACAGTGGCGGCCAGCATGGTTACCAAAGGGGGAGGGAGTGGAACCCCCTCCTACAAGTAGGTAGTGGTGGACAGAGGGAAAGGCCCACGTGGCATCGGTTTCAAGGAACCTCTGACAAGCACCTCGGGACCAGGGTTGGAAAAGAATCACGAGGGAAACCAAGGAAAAAGTGATCGCATGGGGGAAGAGGCCAGAGAAACCCAGAACGGTACGCAAGAAACGGCGAACCCCAGTGGGGTAGATGGGTGCAACCCGTGTAAACCTAAGACAACATTGATCCCCAAATTTATACTAGAAGACCCCAAACACAATTCTTTCAGGATCAGATGAAGACGCATGCATTGATATGCAAGTCCATGGGCATGTGGCCCACCGAAAAACGTTGTGCAGCTGGATAAAATATCAATGGAAGCCGAGTGGAGAAGTTGAACTCCACCTGGGATCGAAAGGTTTCTTCACAGCAGTCTTTATGAACCTAGATGACAGGGATAAAATATTTGAGGGAGGGGCATATTTCCATGCCTCGGCGGGGCTGTACATGCGTCCATGGAAGGAAAACTTCTCCCCAGAGAAAGAAACCTTTAGAAATGTCCCTGTTTGGTTGAGGCTTTGTTTCTTACCACTAGATTATTGGTTGTTGTCCACCTTCGAAGCAATAGGGAACAAGCTGGGAAAATATGTCAAGACATCGGAAGCAACATTAAAAGGAAGATACACATCCTATGCAAGGATCTGCATAGAAATGGATGTTTTGGGGGCGCTCCCAAAAGCCATAAGCTTGGATTTTAGGGATGAGGAATGGATACAGAGAATAGACTAAGAACAGATCATGTTTCGATGCAGAAGATGTCATGAACATGGGCACCTACTAAGAGAATGTCCTCTCAATAAAAAACAAGAACCGGAAAACACCAAACAACAGCAAGATGAGGACAGTTTTGTGAAGCCAAATTACAAAAGCATAGGAAAGAAAAGACAAGGCAAGGCCCCAACAAGAAGCAACCCGGAAGCCAGGATTAGAAAAAAAGGAAGAGGCAGGCCCAACCAAGGGGAAGAAGTGGGCAAGGAAAATATGAAATCCAGGGAAACAAATGAATAAGCAACTCACGAGAACCCATAAAATCCAAGCGACAAGGGAGAACAGGGAGGCAATGCAAGTCCTATGGAAGGAGGAAATGAAGATGACAACACCCCAATGTAGGAGGTAGACAGAGATGTTGAGATGACACCAAATGAGGTAGGAACAAAAGACCCAGATCTCAAATACATCGTGGAAAGGAAAGGAATAGACCTCCCGAACATACTAGAGCAATGGAAAAGGCGGGGAGTTGACAATGTTTCAGCGGAGCAACTAGATCGCATTCAATATCTCTTCCTCCTAGGGGAGGAAGAAAAATCCATAGGTACCAAACGCATGCATGGCGAGATAGGACACCTGGGAATCAAAATAGGAGATGGACAGCCACAACACTCACCCAAGAAGGCAAGGCGAAAGAAAGGTAGGAAATCAAACAGCGTAGCCCTACAAGAACTAGGAGCCTTGTTGATAAACTCGGGTAATATTAAAAATCTCTTCCCCAACTCCCTCCCACATGTTTAAATGAAGATTATAACTTGGAATATAAGAGGCCTAAACAGCCCAAGAAAGCAATGAATCCTTAAAAATAGACTGAGGAAGGAACAACCTGACCTATGTTTCATTCAAGGGAAAAAATGCACACTGGACAGAATGGAAATAATCATTAAAAAACAATGGAGTAAGTACAAGATGGTGGATGTATAAAGCCAATAGATGGAAAAATGCATTCTCACCTTGTGGAACCCACAATCGATGAACCTACTTGCAGTAGAAGCCACGAGACATACACTTTTTGTTAACATGCAAATCATAGGGAACATGGTGGAAATTCTTTGCACGAATGTGTATGGTCCCCAAGTGATGGAGGAGAAAAGGAGAATGCTCCTAGACCTAGAGAATCTAAGAGATCGAACCAGCAACCTCCACTGGATCTTGGCTGGGGAATTCAACATCATCACTACTCTTGCAGAGAAAAAAGGGGGCACCAAGAGATTGGACAGAGATGTGGAAGAATTCTCAGCTTTCATCGACACAATGGAGTTGGTGGACATTAGAACCAGCAATGGATAGGTCACCTGGAACAACAAACGACTAGCTCACCACTAAGTTGCTACAAGGATAGACAGATTCATGGTGTCAGAATCCATCATTATCCAAAGACTAGCTTTGGACTGCAACATCCTCCCCTGGGGGGGGATCAAACTATTGGTTGGTTCAATTGAAAGTGAATTTTCAAACCACGTCGAAGAACAGACCTTTTAGATTTGAGAAATTTTGGATCGACCATCCCACCTTCAAGGAGAACATCAAACAATGGTGGCAGGAGGAACTACCAGACCGAGGGACAAAGATGTTCAAACTATACAAGAAACTCAAGTACATCAAATAAAAACTCAAGGAGTAGAACAGGGAAGTCTTTGGCAACATAAACCAGGGGGAAAAAAAGTATTGAGGATGAGATGAGGATGCTCCAGTAACTTTGCATCGAAGAGAGATACACCAAGGACCAGAAAAAAGAGGAGATCCAAATGACCCAGGAATGGGAAGTAAGATGCAAGTAGGAAGAAACTCTGTGGCGCCAAAAATCCAGAATAAGGTGGCTAAAGGAAGGGGAGAGGAACACCAAGTTTTTTCATAGAACAACTATTGCAAGAAGATCTCATAACAAAATCTTGAATACTAGGGATCAGGACAGGATTGAAAGAGAATCCCACCAGGACATTGAAAACACAATGGTCAATCACTTCCAGGGGATAGCCAAAGAGCCCAACCAAGACAGAGTCGCGGCCATACAAAGGATCACTCATCACATCCCCAAATTGGTCACAGAGGATCAAAATGTCATCCTGAACAAACCCATCGCAAAGGAATAAATCGACCAAGTGATCCAGGAGATGCCCAATGGAAAGGCCCCAGGCCCAAATGGCTTCACAATGGAATTTTTCAAAACCTGTTGGGATGTGGTTAAGAATGAAATTTATGGGGTGGTGGAGGACTCCAGGCCCTCGGCCTCCATCCTGAGAGATTTAAATGCTACAATGATCACTTTAATCCCAAAAGAAAACGAAGCTAGGACCCCAAACCACTACATGCCTATAGCTTTATGCAATGTAGTTTACAAGATAATTTCCAAAGTCATAGCCAATAGATTGAAGCCACTCCTTCCCACAGTAATCTCACAGAAACAGGCGGGCTATGTGGAAGGAAGACAAATCCTGGAAAATATCATACACGCCCATGAAATAATTCACACGTTGAAAATCCAAAGGAGAGGGGGGATGATATCCAACTTGACTTGGTGAAGTCCTATGAAAAAATAAGTTGGCACTACATGGCCAAGACGCTGGAAGCTTTTGGTTTTGACCATCATTGGATCAAATGGATCATCACTCTTGTCTCAACGATAAGCTTCTCATTGTTAATAAATGGATCCCCAGTCAAACCTTTATGTCCATCTAGAGGCATCACACAAGGGGATCCACTATCCCCCTTCTTGTTCATTCTAATGATGGAAGCACTCAGCATAAGCATTAAAAGCGCAATTGTGACTGGTGAAATAAAAGGCCTCAAACCGTTTGAAAATTGTCCAACGTCCACACACCAACAGTTTGTTGATGACACCCTGCTCCATGGCACACCCACGGTAAAGGAAGCAAAGGATTATAAAATAATATTAGAAGACTTTGGGGAAGCCTCAGGGGAAGAAATCAATCACTCCAAATCCATGATATATTTTTTCAACACTAATTCGGAAATTCAAAGAAACTTGGCCAACATTCTGGGGTTTGAATGTAAAACGCTCCCAACGAAATACTTGGGAATCCCCCTGACGAACAGGGCTTGCAAAAATGATATGTGGGAAGGAGTTATCAACAGAATGCAGGAGAGGGTAAAAAATTGGACATACAGATCTCTAAACCTGGCTGGAAGGCTTATCCTCGCCAAAACAGTCCTACAAGCAATTCCAGTGTTTATGATGTGAGTGTTTCCAGGCTCCAAAGGAATACTACAAAAGATAAAAGCCATACAAAGATATTTCTTATGGAGGGGTGCATAAAACAAAAATAAATGGGCCCTCGTGGCCTGGGTCAAGGTTTGCAAACCAAAAAGTAAAGGCGACCTGGGGTTACAAGACCCACAGGTAACCAATGAGGCCTACGAGGCAAAGCTTTGGTGGAGATGGGTTAAGGAAAAAATGGTGGTGTGGGCGAACCTATGGACAACCAAGTATGCACTAAACATCAACGACCAGGAGTGAATTTGATTCACGGGGACAAGGGAGGGATCATCAATCTGGAATCTTTCCTGGCGCAACAAGAACTAGATCAAAAATCATAGCTTCTGGGAAGTCAGAAATGGTAGAACAACAAGGTTTTGGGAGGACACATGGCAACAAGAACCTAGACTGGACATGCCATACAAGGAGGAGCTCCAACAGGAAATGATTGGGCAAGGAAAAACCAAAAACCATCACTACTAGAAGCAAGGGGATGGCAGTGCCAGATGTAGGATTTGGGACAATCTTAACCCACAAAATAGAGTCCAGATCAAAACAATAACGAAAGAGGTGGAGGAGGAATTGGGGAAAAGGAAAATTGGGGTCTCGGAAGAAGATGATCAATTGAGATGGGGGTGGAAAAATGGGGGCAAATTCAACTTAAAAGAAACACGACATTACATCATGGGCCAAGACCAAGAAAATCCAAAGCAATAGTGGGAAAAGATCTGGAAAAGTCCCCAATGGCCAAAAATAAAAATGTTCAAATGCATAGTACTACACAACCGAATTCTAACATGGGAGAACCTTATGAAAAGGGGTTTCACATGCCCCTGTTTCTGTCATCTATGCCAGGTCAAGGAGGAAACAACTGATCACCTCCTCAATGATTGCAGTTACACAACAGAAATTTGGGATTGGACGGGAGGAATTTACCACCAATCCAATAGGGTCTAGGGGAACATTAGCGCAACCATCAAAAACTAGAATGAAAGCTATATTGAAAATGAAATGGTGAACCTTTGTTGGAATCTAATGTCGGGGATGATCATCTAGGAAATCTGGAAAGAAAGGAATCGGTGCATCTTCAGGAATGTCAACCTACCGGCAGAAAGGATAAAGGATGCAATAGTCACTCAAATAAGAGAAACGATGCAGAGCCGCAACTGCAATAAGGAGAAATCTCAACTCACAGACCAAGATTCCCGCATCCTTGAATTTTTCCATCTAAGAGAATGGAGCAACAACATACATGTGGGGAATGATCCATAACTCTAGATTGGAGCCCGCAACTGGACTCCCCCTCCGTTAGGATTCTTCAAACTGAATTTTGACGGGATGTAAAAAGGAAATCTGGGAGTGGTAAGGGCAGGTGGAGTGATCAGAGACAATGGTGGAAATATCATATGACTGTACGTTGGTAGCATAAGAAACTCAACCAAAAATGCAGAGGAATTTGGAGCCCTGGAGCTTGTCCTTGAAATTCTCAACCGAGAAAGGATGAAAAACACCATCGTGGAAGGTGACTCCATCCTGGTTATCAACACGGAAAAAAAACTACAAAATGGCACAAGAGTGAGCAAGCTTCAAAGACACTGGCACCTTGCACACTCCCTGCATAAAATCCAGAAGTATATGAGAAATCTGAAAATAGTGGAGTTGTGGTGGGTGTGCAGGTCATCGAATGCTCTAGCGGACAGACTTGCCAACGAGGGGGTCGACAAGGAAGGCCCAGAACTAGACGATGACTGGATCAATATTCTGAGCGGGCAACTCAGGACAGACTATAGCCATCTGGCGGCTAAATATCGTGATGAAAATTTAAGCATGGATAGTCACATCGAGGAGGACAACGCAAGGCCTCTCGGAAGGTACGTGGGACCCAGGAAAAATATGATTGCCTAACACTTGACCACCAATTATCATGCAATATCGCAACAAGCAACAAGTGAGCCACCGGAAGCAAGGCCGACATGTGAGTAAGAGTTGCAAGGAAAGTATGGGGAAATGGCTAGGCAACAAGTCGAGTACAATGAATGATGTAAGGTACGAGGGGTTGGTGATAACCAAGAATGATCCACCAGCCCCTAGCACAGGTACGGGGAGAAGCATAATCAGATCACAAGCAAGCAAGGGCAAGGGAATGCACAGGGATAAAGGACGAACCATCATGGTCAAATGTGTCATAACAGTAAAAAATGACGGAAGCGCTCACCACCTTGGGCAAACCAGAGCTGGAAGTACAGGATCGTAGTGGGGGAACTCCCATAAGAAGAGGGACAACACGAGTAGACGCAAACAGAAGGAGCACAACAGTAAGGGATATTACAATGTCAAGGGCAGGAAAAGTAAGGATAACTGTGAAGTGAGGTACAGGCCAAGTAGCCAGAGCAGGAGCTACGGCAGGCAAAGCGAGATGGTGTGACTGAATAAAACGCGCAGGAAGAGGAACCCCATTGGGAAGGAAGTCTCGGATAGTTCGTAGTGATTAACAAGAATGGAGTAGGCAGTGAAAGAAGCAGAGGGCACGGAGGGCACCTTCCACTCTCTGGTTGTGCCAAAGGGGAAGAAGGACATCACTCGGTGAGAAAAGGAATTAAAGGACAAGTGCAAAGGTAAAGAGTGGGATGACTTGGTGCAGGAAGCGGACTGGGTAATTTATCTGGGGGCCACGCGACCCAGGGAAACCTTCTACCACAAAATGGTAGATATGGCTTGGCTAACCAAGATGTTGATCTGGAAAGTTCATTTAGAGAAGGCAGAAGCTAGACAGGAGGATAACAGGGAAAACAACCCAAGGATGGACGAGATCCTGTGTCACCTCAGCAGTTTGGAAACTATCATCAAACTGTTAGTAGAGGTAAAGAAGGACCAAAAATGAAAGCTGGATCGGATGGCATCTCAGTTCCACCTGTACCTATGCTATGTTCATCACATGGACATCATGCATGTCGATGGACAAGGCGCTCCAGTCCAAATCAGGAAGACTCGCATGATCTCCATGAAGGAAGATAACAAGAGCCAGGCGGACGGTGGAACGGTGCACCCCCCGATGTTGAAACGCCTCATAGTTTAGGATTTATAATTTGTTATTCTAGTGGTAGTAATGTCAGGCATTGATAGGTTAGTTCAGATCTCTTACAACGCTTGCTTAGGGGGATGTTTTAGATTTTCTTTATGTCTGTGTTTATTTTCAAACTGGGTTTGGAAGGTCTGGTCTGGTTTCCCCTGGTGGCAGACCAGTACCATCCACCACAACTATCAACTCAAGCAACTGGGACCCCCTGGTTTGGTTTCCTTCTAAGTAGACCAGGATCCCCATTTTTGTATCATAATATTTACCAGTAATACAGATTCCTACACTCACTTACAAAAAATATATATAAAAATTATAAGGGGAAACAAGTGTGAGCAGGTAATTTGTATTCCTTGAGGATATATCATCACCACTTATGCTTGGAGGTTAGGAATGGTGTCAAATAATGAAGCATAGGCCTATGCCCTCTATGAAGGCATTAGATTGGCTCAATCTATGGGAATACAAAAACTGACAATATGTGGAGATTCTATGATGGTGATAAGGGAAATCGTCAAGGAAAGCATCGTTTGGGGCAATGTCTACACTGGTGTGATGTCTCGGTCCCTTTCTCTTCTCAAAAAATTTGATGAGTGCTCCTCGTTCCATATCAAGCGTGAATTAAACTCTGAAGCAAAAAAATGGACCAAGGAGAGATATGGCTTAGGAATAGGTGAGATTATAATAAATGGTGGAAAAACAAATCTCCCCATACCTTAAAACCCATGTAGAGTGCATTCAATAGCTATGAAAACCGGTGGAAATTTGGAATAAATGAGACAAGGCTCACACATTTCGAAGGACATATATTTGAGAGGGGCATTCACTCCTACACATGCGACAACATTTTTCCAGGCAAGATAGAGATGGTTTCCATAAAATTCATTGGTGATATCTATGGAAGTAGCATTAGAAATAAATAATATCGGGGCGTAGGTCCTCTTCCGAATGAATCAAGTGTGGAACACAAGGTTAATTCATCTCCTTGGTTTTTTTACTCTTTTCCTAAGCACTCTTGTTTGTAGACCCTCAATTTATTGAGAGATAAAATATTAATTCTAGTCGCCCTCCCATTCCGTTGATTTTGGAAGAGGCAGTGTGCTCGGGTTGGGTGTTGGAGTTTTTTTTTCTGAAACCCCTACTGTCTTTATTTCTTATAGAAAATCCATTGTTAATGGGCCTTGGTTGGGTGCCATAGTTTTCTTGCAGTATAACCTGGATAACAGTTTTTGCAATGGGATTGTTTGTCTTGGGCTATCCCTATCATCAAGCTTCATTTTTTTACCCTTGTGGGTAATTATTTTGTTTGTCCTTTTCTAATTTCCACTTTCATTCTGGACTGAAGCATTCTGGCCTGGTTGTGGGAATTTATCATGCATCCTCTTCATTGGGTTATTGGAAACTGGGTTCTATGTAGGAGAAAATTTGACATTAGTCTTTATGTCAATTTTATTGATATTGAAAGATTCCTTTTCCTCTTCATTTAGTTTGTGTTTTGTCCTGCTGAGTTTTAAAATTGAACCCTCCTTCATTCTTGATGCTTTCACTGATTTTGGGATAGAGTATGCTCATGGGTCTAGGAAGGGTGAGTTAATTTTCTCTTGGTGCAAGCCAATTAATAGTCTAAGCAGAAGTTTCATACGCTTTGAATTTTATACAGCAAACAAACCTTTAGGTGGTTCTTCTATTGGCAAGTGGTGGTAATCTATTTTCCCTCTTTGGAGTTTTGAATTATGGGATCTGTGTTCAGAAAAAATTGAAAATGTCGGGCTTCCTCTCCATCACATTATGAGCCCCTCCTGGAGTGACATCAAGCATATTCTACGCAAATATGAAGAAATGGTTGATGGAAACAATGTGAATTTCAGGCAATTTATAGGCAAGGTCAATGCAATTGAACATATTGTAGAAGCACTCCTTCAGTGCATGGACAATTTAGAACTGGAACGACAAAGGATGAGTGCACTTTAATAGATGGTTGCAGCAGTCCTTCACTGCATGGATAATATGGAATAGGAATTCCATTAGTTAAGGGAAATTGTGATGGCACAACAATCTCATTCTAATTCAAAAAACCAGACTACAGGAATATCTCACACTACAAATTCTAGTGAAGAAAAACGAGTACTAGATGTGGAACCTATGGAAGTAGAAGACAATGACTCGGGCTAAGACGGAGCTTGGGAGGCACCAGACAACGAATCATCCCTTTGATACATGTATTTCAAATGTGTTTTTTTTTCTTGGACAGTATATTAAGTATTTTGCAACCTGACTAAACGAATGTATAATCAGGAATTTAATATGTTTGTCAATAGGATAGTAGTCGAGGACTCTCTTAACAATGAGCCAAATTTTGTAAAAACTTTGATTATGTTAATTTTCCACAGTGAAACCACCTTATATATATATATAGAGAGAGAGAGAGAGAGAGAGAGAGAGAGATCTCATCAAAAATTATATTTCATCAAAATAAATATACATATTGTCATCTCGTAGGACTATCTGTATCATTTTCATTACATCAAACTACTCAATATCATATATCCCTCATTTTTCATTTACATTCATCTCATAAAACCTCCTCTTTCATACTAATTAAAAAAAATGTTGCGGAACAGAATAAAAAGAGAGATCCACTTAAAGTCGAAAGTTCATTTCCTCCATGAGTTGATTCTCATAAAACTCTTGTAGAATATATGTGTCAACATCTAATTATAAATCCTCCTTCAACAAGTGATCTGCCTCTTGGTTCAATTTACGTAGAATATGCTTGCATCAGAACCATTCCATATTGTCGATGAATGATTTAACATGCCTCATGATGGGTTGAAGTCATATGATCTGGAACTCTGCCTTGCCACTTATCCAGTCAACCACCAATTGAGAGTCCCCAAAGACCTTAATCTTCCACAACTTAAGCATATTTTCATGAAAAAGCAAGGCCCAAAGAGCAACAATCTCGAACTTATTGTTTAAACCTTACCCTGGCACATATCTTATTGTAAAGGAATGAGTCCTTGATATGAACAAGATTGAACCTACACCGCACAAGGGAGTATGACCCTGGCTCGTCCCATCAAGAAATCGGGGGTTCCTTCAGAAATCTGAGGCATTGCAGGTTTTCTTACCTTTTTTTTGTTTTGGTTCAACCTTGTATTCCCTTGCCAATTTTACATTCAAACCTGCTACCACTTCACTAGGAATAAAACAATTTTGAAAAATTGCATTAATTATATCCCACGACAGAAAGTATACAAAGAAAAATGGAATTGAGATGAACCCGGAAAATTCGACATTATCCTTCCACTTTTTTATCCAGCTTATAAAATATTCACCCAGTCACATCCCTTGAATTTCTAATTCTTTCTTGATCCCTGACCACACTTGTTGCATATATGGATAGTCATTAAAAAGGTGTTGCACAGATTTTTCATTTAATTTGCAAAGCGAGCACCTGCTAGGGCCACGCCACCCTCTTTTCCATCCAGTATCCAAAGTTAAAATTTTATTATCCATGACCATCCACAAAAGGATTTTTTATTTGATAAGATACCTTTATGCCCAAATGAAGCTCTGCCACCTTTTTATTTCATCGGATAAATCTTCCCCGGCCTGCATTTTGTAACCCAATTGTATCAGAAGAGCCTTCAGTAGTCTAGGATCATATATTATGACAAGAGGGGGGAGAACAGGGAGAAGGAGTCGAAACAGGGGAGGAAGGAATCCCATCTCTTTCACCTTTATGAGAGGAGTGAGAGACAATACTGGAAAGAAATTGAATTTGAAAGACTGGGGATGAATCCTTACCCAAATTCCCAAACCACGGGGAGTTGGGAGAATATCTCGAAGAAGAGAGACTAGGATATTTCTTTCCTCCCGCAAAATCATCGACCTCTGCCTTCTCCGAGGTTGAACCTGTAACACCCTAATCCTACTTTCTTTTCCATTTTTTTGTGAAAGGTGGAACGTGATTCATTGATATTTTACACTGTGCCTGGAGATTTCCGATAGCATGACAACAATAACATCTAAAAGGGACTCCCCAATAATATATATTTTGGATCACTGAGAAATTTCCCCAAACCAACTCTATCTCATCATGTAGGATGTCTCATAAGTCAACTTCTATTTTTAACCAATCCCATCTTCGATCTACCTTCGACTCCCATTCTGGATCCAAACCTAAGAAGCTTCCAATGCTATTGCCTATAGTTTTAAAATTTTCTTCTCGCCAGAATAGTAGCGACAAATTTGGAAGAATATCCCATATTTTGGCTAGCGAAAGCACATCTCGAGCAGGTTCAGGAGCTATGGACTATTCCTTAAGAAATAAACCGGACGATCCCCATTCCCATGAGTTGTTGAATATCATCATCATATATTCATGCAAATTGAAACCGAAAGAAATCCATCCCTTGGCTAAAGTATGGAAAACAGGGTAGTACCCCAAAAGAGGATGTCAGTTTTCTATTAACCACTTCCTTAAGGCTTTAGGGGAGACTAAATTCCCACATAAATGACCAACGTCTATTTTTCCTAACAAAATCATAATTTCACCAATATCTAAGTCATCCCCGACCACCATTCGCCTCTGCTCTTTCTAGGCTCTCCAAAATTTACCAGAACTCTACACTCTTCCAGACTTTGTAGAGTTCATTTGAGCTCGAGCTCCTTCACCTACGCTTGCACCTGACGAGTTATCCCCCAACTTTTTTGTTGAGAATTCTCTAGGCCCTACATTTCCATGCACACCCGCCACCTTCTCTAACCTTATTTTTTCATTTTGAGAAATGGAAAATGGCTTGTTTGAGTATCGACCGGATGTCCCATTCCAAAAAGGGCCTCCTGGGGAAGAGATAGCCTTGGTATTTTTTATCGGTAGGGGATCCAAGGAATCTACTCCCCCGAGGTCTGATTCTCTCTTCAATTTTTTCATGTGAATGAATGCATCATTCGTTGGGAAAATCACCTATGTAGCCAGAAATTCTTCGCCATAATCAACCTCGTCCTCTGTCATTTAAAAATTGTTGGGTCTACCAATGAATACATTTACCTAACTTCCACTTAACCAACCACATGGCTTCTTAAAAACTGGAATCGTCATGCTTACCTAACAACGAGGGAGCTGGCATCGAATGAATGCTTCCTTGTCATATTTTTCCTTAATGAACCCTTGAACCAGGCGAATTTTGGAAAAAGAGCTTAGTAAAAAACATTTCGGCTATAACTTGCTAACCTCCATCATCAATGACCAATATATATATATATATATATTGCAAGTGGTCTCAAAGGGTTTCCCACGATTTCTTCCATTGGAAAAGAAAAATGTTTAATGATATTATTGTAATAAATTTTTTATTTAATTTCTAAAAAAATTAACAATTTTTAAATAAAAAAAATTATATTATAAAATTTAGACAAATCATTTTAACAAAACTTAAATTAATAAAAAATAAAAATCTTAAAACAACATTACCCCTCACATTCACTTATTAGTCCCTGCCTAGGGACTCTAGCTTTCATCTTGCGGTCAACTATTGTTGACCGCCTATTACCTAGTTTATTTTGTATATTAGTTGGTGCGTTTTGGATCCCTACAACACACAATATCCTAATATTCTTTCATATTTCATATTAGCACGCTTTATTTTTAGAACAAAATGATTTTTCTATTTATTAAATTTTACAAATTAAATTTTCTCATTGGTTCATAGCCATCGGATGTGAATTTATTTCCCTGGTATGTGCAATTTCTTTTTGTGAATTGTCAGAATTAAAAAAGGAATTAAAAATAAAAAAAATTGTGAGTGGTCATTTTGGTACACTCTGACACTCACATTGCTTTGAATAATGGTGCAATCGAGGTTTTTGGCAGAACATTGGTGCAACCGAGGTTTGTGCAGTCAAGGTTTTGGCAGACTCTCTCTCTCTTAATTTCTAGGCCACTGCCTCACTGTCTTCCCATCTCCAAACTGTAGATTTTAACCTTGTACAATATTTACGCAAATAGATTTTCAGTAAAAGAACAGAAAAGATACAATGGAAAATACAAACATTACACGGAGATTTTTCCCCTGGAAACCCAAACCGGGAAAACCAACATATTCTATATTCATTCATAGTGATACATTTTTTACAATACACTATACATACAGGAGCCAACGGCATCTAAAACCCTAACCCAATGACCTGGATTAGTCAACAACCCTAATTCTTTAACCGAAAATAGAAAACCATCGGCAAAAAACCATGTGTCGAAAAAATGCCTAACAATGGACACGAAAAACGAGGCAAAAATGTGACACATTTCCCGAGGCACTGCTACTCGTGCAAATAATATAACACATACCCAACATTCTCCAACTTGTTGTTTTCTTTGCATACAGGGGGTTACAGGCTTATATAGTCAACAATCCAGGGCAGCAATGCCCATGGATCCTCTACGCCAAGAGAACCTCTCAATGCTCACAGATTTTGTTAATGAATCTTCAACATTCTTCAAAGTGTCCATCTTCATCAACAATACTTTATTTTCTTTAACCATGTCTCTCACAAAGTGATATTGAATATCAATATGATTTTTCTTTGAATGATAAGTAGGGTTCTTCACCAGAAAAATTGCACTTTGACCGTCACAGTCTATCCTTACAGCTTATTGTACCAACCCAATACCTGAACACAATCTTTGTAACCATATTGCTTCCTTACTTGGATGAGTGGATGCCATGTATTCAACTTCTGTAATTGAAATTGCCACTACAACATGTCCTTTTCTCATCCAACTTATTGCTCCTCCAAACAGGTTAAACATGTACCCACTTGTAGATCTCCTATGATATAGATCTCCAGCTCAGTATGCATCCACAAATCCATGTATATCCACCACTTTTTTCAATCCCGGTCTTCCTTGGTAGCACAATATATAGCTAGCAGTGCCACGCAAATACCTGAAAACCCTTTTTATTATTGTCCAATGCTCCTTCCCTAGTTTTGACATATACATGATCAAAACTCCCACTGCATGTGCAATGTCTGGTCTAGTACAAACCATTGCATACATCGAACTGCCAACTGCACTCGCATATGGAACATGAGACATGTCTTTCTCCTCTTCATGTGTCTTGGGAAACTGATCCGCAGATAACTTTACACCAACAGGAATAGGAACCTTGATTGGTTTATATTCCTGCATTTAAACCTCTGCAATATTGTCTCGACATGTTTTCTCTGATTTAACCAAAGTTTCCTCTTTTTTGATCTCTTTTAATTTCCATGCCCAAAATGAATTTTGAAGCACCGAGACCATTCATGTCAAATTTAAAGGACAACTGAGTTTTCACATCCTAGATAATCTCCTTGTTGTTTCTTATAAGCAACGTCATCCACATACAAGACCAAATAAATCAAATGATCGCCAATTAATTTAAAATACACACAATGAGGCCCGCACGGGTGTAGACGGATTGGCAAGTGCCGTGTAAATGGAAGGAAATTTGTAAAATGAAGTATCATGTTCGATTCTCACCCGGACTTACTCGTGCACCATTCTTGCGGGCTGGGTGGCTGCACCTTGGGTTATAGTGGTAGTCGTTGGGGATCGACCCCGTGTCACGCGAGTACGAGAACCGCGAAGTTGTCGATTCCCCCAGTAAAAAAAAAAAAAATACACACAATGATCGTCTTTGCTTCTTGTGAAACCAAATCCCAACATATATGTATCAAATGTTTTATACCACATCCTTGGTGATTGTTTTAAACCATACAGGGTCTTTTTCAGCTTGCATACCATCTCCTTATTTCCCTTCACAACAAATCCTTTTGGTTGCTTCATATAGATTTCTTCTTCCACATCTCCATGTAGGAATGTTTTCTTCACATCCATCTTTTCTAATTCAAAATCAAATGCAGCAGCAAAAGAAAACAGAAATCTTATAGAGGTTAACTTGGCAACAGGAGAAAAAATCTCACCAAAATCAATTCCCTCAACCTGGGAATAACCCTTTGCTACTAACCGAGCTTTGTATTTCTCCACTTTTCCTTATCCATTCAACTTCTTTTTAAATACCCATTTGTTGCCAATGGGATTTCTTCCAGTCGGCAACTCCACTAGATCCCAAGCCTCATTCGTATCCAAGGCTACCATTTCTTCATCCATGGCCTTTTTCCAAAGATTTCCATCCTCTAAATCCACTGCCTCCCTCACAGTTCTAGGATCATCATCAGTAATAGACAAAGCAAAATTTGAATGGAAATCAAATGGAGTATACCTTTCTGGTAGCCTTCTTTCTCGAACTGATCTCCTCAAGATTGGAGTATGAGGATCTTCTTCTTATTATTCATGTTCTTCTGTAGAATTGGATTCATCATCCTTTAAATCAAACTCTATTTTCTCTAGTTCTTCCTTACTTGGTAGGACTTCATGTTTAACAACATCATTCATTTCTCTAAATACCACATCTCGGTTATACACTACCTTCTTAGTTTCTGGGTTCAAAAGATTATAACCTTTGAGACCATCTTTATATGCAATAAAGACACACTTTTCAGCCTTCTTATCTAGATTTCTCGTATTTTCCTTTGGAACATGAACATATGCATCACAGCCAAATACCTTTAGATGTGTGAGAGAAGGTTTCTTACCAATCCATACCTATTGTGGAGTCTTTTCATCCAGCGTTGATGAGGGTGATATGTTGACCAGGTAACATGCAGTACCCACTGCCTCTGCCTGGAATTCTTGCCCTAACCCGGCACCACTGAGCATGCACCTTGATTTTTCCATCAGTGTCGTGTTCATCCTTTCTACAACTCCATTCTTTTGAGGTGTATATGGATTATTCTTCTACCTTTCTATACCACACTTCTTACATAATTCTTCAAATTCATTCCTGCATAATTCTCCGCCATTATTTGTCCTTAACACCTTAATTATTTTCCCTGTTTGATTCTCAACAAGAGCCTTAAACTCTTTAAACCTGTTAAAGACTTCAGATTTCTTCCTGAGGAAATATGTCCAAATGAGACAAAGTACATAGATTTTCCCATTGATGGGATCGACACACGTCCAAAAACATTATTGTGAACTAGCTGTAAAATTCCTTCTTTCCTCATTGCACTAGAGGGGAATCTTACCCAATTCTGCTTCCCATATACACAATGTTCACAGAAATCAAAATCTAGAGAGTAGTTAGACATACCTTCAACCATACCTTTACCATGTAGTAGTCGAAGACCCTTCCCTCCGATATGCCCTAGTCTTTGATGCCACGGCATAACCTTTTCTCCAGAGATGGTAGGATTTATTTCTTCTTGAAGTCCAATATCAGGAACAATAGAACTATTACACCCATCACTAATAGTGCTTCCTTGCAGCTTATATAGATTTCCAAACCGAACTCCCTTCAATGACACCATTGCTCCTCGAACCATCCTGCAGGTTTCCTTTTCGAATATTGTTGTTACCCCTGCATCATCCATTTTTCTTATAGAAATCGAATTTATGGCCAATCCTGGGATGTGAAGAACATCGGGTAGTGTTCTAATCCTTCCATCTATGAGCCTCAACTTGACTTTTCCTCGACCTATGATTCTGGTTATCGAGTCATCACCTAGGAAAACATTACCTCCATCATACCTTTCATATTCACAGAACCAATCTCTGTGGGGAGTCATATGAAACGATGCACCTGAGTCAACCAACCATGTCTCATGATCTGCATGTGTGCTTGAAGAATCCAAGTACACATCCCCTCCTTCTTCCTTGGAGGTATCTTCTTCTGTAGAAGGGGGTTCTTCAGATCCCTTCTTTTTTTCAACTTTGGATCTACATTGCTTCTTGTAGTGCCCTTCTTTTCCACTTCTCCAACATACCTTTACAAAATTTCTGGGAGATTTAGATCTACCCTTAAACTTAGATATCTCACTTGAGAACTTAGATCTATTTCTTTCCTAGGAGTGTCCTCTTGCAAATAATACGTCTGTGTTATGTCCTTCCATATTATTTCGTCTCATCTCCTCCGACAACAAGGATGAGACCACTTCATCAAACTCCAAGGCAATTGTATTTCTACCTATGGTCACAACCAGAATATCCCATGAGTCTGGTAAAGAACACAGTAAATTGATACACTTATCTTCATCGAAAATTTTAATCTCAACAGATACTAACTAACTTACCACAGTAATGAAGGCGTTTGAATGCTCTGCCACCGAGTCTCCATCTCTCATCCTCTGGTTATACAGCTTCTTTCTCAAGAATAGTTTATTTACTAGGGACTTAGACTAATACAAATTCCTTAACTCATCCCATAAATCCTTGGTTGTAGCTTCCTCTAACACTTTCATTAATATTGAATCTGAGAGACACAGCCGGATTGTGCTCTTCGCCTTCTGATCCAACTTTTTCCAGTCATCTGTTGAAGTTCCTGTAGGTGCAGTCAGGGATGATTTTAAGGATGGAAAATTATATTAAAATGTAGAAACATGGGCTAATATTACTAGTCCTTAATATTAAAAATGTAAAATGTTTGGTGATAGTTTTGTAAAAATATTCAAATTTCTAAGGATTTTATATAGTTTCTATAAAATTTTGGCAATTTTCGAGGTAAAATAATTTTATTCTATGGAATTTGGGCGAATCGTTTTTAGAAAAAATGGAAATTGACGAAACTATTTTTGGAAAAAGCCATGGAAAATTAGCCCATTTGCAAAATTTAGCCCCTAAAATCATCTATGGGTGCAGTACATGAATCTATCGTGATCCATTGATCTCTGTCCACCAATAGATCTTCCATCTTGAGTTTCCACAGTTCAAAACTTTTCCCATTAAACTTCTTGATCTCCATTTTTGAATTGCTCGTCATTTCTTTTCACCTTAAAAATCAATACCACATATCTCTCACTGTAACAAGGCTTATCACAGTCCTGATCCAAACCCTTGACCACAAAGGCATCCCCCTAAGCCAAAAAAGCTATGATACCAAATGTATATTTTAACTTTGTACAATATTTACTGCAAACTGATTTTCAGTAAAGGAATAGAAAAGATACAATGGAAAATACAAACATTACACAAAGATTTTTCCCTTGGAAACCCAAATTGGGAAAACCAACATATTCTATATTCATTCATAGTGATACATTGTTTACAATACAATATACATATAGGATCCAACAACATCCAAAACCCTAACCCAATGACCTAGATTAGTCAACAACCCTAATTCCTTAACCATAAATAGAAAACCATTGGCAAAAAACCATGTGCCAAAAAACCACCCAACAATGGACACAAAAATCGAGGCAACATGAAAAACGAGGAAAAAATGCAACACGTTTCCTGAGGCACTGCTACTCATGCAAAGAATATAACGCATACCCAACACAAACCCCTATCATTACATTATATGATTAAACTACACATAGTTTACATTATCTCTAGGGAAGCCTTCTTGTTCCAGTCACTAAGAAATCCCAGCATTGATCGTTATGTGGCGTCCACAATGCTCCAGCTACCTGCAGAAACGAAAAATTAAAAATCAAGTACAATAGATCATTGAAAATTATGGGTGTTGAAGGTTACAAGTGAGACAATAAACTTTACGTAATTAAAAATTTTGTAAATAAGAGATTTATACATGATTCAAATTGGTGATATGATCCAGAGTTCGTTGCTCTGATAACATGGTTGGATACTCTTTTATTTTTCTTCAACGTGATATGGAAAAGATATAGTCTTCCTATTTTTGTCTTATCTGCTTTACACAACACCGAGGTGGAGAAGACACAGCCAAAGGCTATGCAAAAATGGAGCGAGTCTTTTGTGAACATTCCAAGTCCCACGCAAATGCTCCCAAAGTACTACCTTCATTCCCCGTCTGCTAGATCTGCAATTTACATATCATACCAGACATGTTAAAGTGCAGATCGTTATGAATTTTTTAAGTAATGTCAATAGAAAAATTTATACTTACCTATGAGGGGGACGTGCTCCTTCTCAATTTCGCAATGGAGAGTATTGTGTCCTTTGACGCTGAAAATTACGGAAAATTAAAGGAGAACAAGAAATAAATAGTTATACATGTACATTATCTCACATACCTCCTCCACTTTTAGAGTGCAATAATTCTAATGTCCTCTTCAGTTGTTGTCTCTCTTTCCTTGTACCAATAAAATACATTTTTACCTTCTACTTTTCCATATTTCTTTAGATCCATAGTAATCCTCTCTATTTCTTCAGCTTTTGGCTTACAGAGGCAGCTTCTGTAAATATATTCTAATATGCGGCCTATGAAATCCTGCACTTGAGAATATATGCTCTCTTCATGACTTTGTGAGAAATAGGGAGAAAGAATGCACGACTTTGTATAATGGGCATAAGTAAGAATGTGAATATATGGGAGTAACCAATGAGGTTCATTAAAATGTTCCTCCACATGAATGAACAAAGAAGCTCGACAGTAGAAATAGCAGGAGCAGTTGGCTTGCATCTCAAGTTTCAAATGAATTTTACAAGAGAGTGAAAACATATTATTTGATCGTGGATGTGGATACATCAACTTTTGCCTGATTTTTTGGCAGTAACTTCATGCTTATGCATTTTCAAATGTTCCAAGGAACGGAGATGAAAGAATTATTTCGGCAATGTTTCAATAGTGTATCCCAATTCAATCTTTTTCAACTACTTCAACTTCCCAATAGACTTTGGTAACTGTATATGGGTTGCATCAATATTCAACTCCCTCAATTACAAAGGTGTGTGCAATAAATTGTTCATGTTAAATTTAAAAATTAAGAAAGGAGAAAAGTATACACAATAAAGATCCTTGTCATCTTCGTTAATCTTTGTATTTTACCTTGTAAGATCATGTGACAATGTCAAGAAAACCAGAACGTGCTCGAGGACCTAGTTATTTTAAGGGGAAATTTCCCTCAACCCTTCATCTTATGTTAATACCCAATACCCATTAGAGACAACCCACATTTTCCTTGTAATCTACCCATTAGATACTGCCCATGTGTTCATTTTAATCTACTTGCCACCACCTATGATTTGTCGTCCACCGTTTCAATGCCATGTTTCCTCCTTCACCCAAACCCTACAGGAGGGTTTTAGTAGAATCAAATAAGAGGAAACCAACAGTTCTGTGAAGTGGTTTCAACTAGGGCCTAATTTCCTATTTGCATGTGCAAGATCCACCACTGACAGTTCCACGGTCCCTCATCTCTACTTTTTAACTTTCTCATGTGTCTTCCCAGAAATTATATGTCACTAGGGTTAGGGCTTGATAGGTATCACAACAACATGATTTCTCTTGGCTACATAGGTATCACAATAGCATGCACTATCGAAACATGATGAATAGGTTCATCATGGTTTCACAGATGTAGCACTTTGTAATTCCAACATTCAGCGACATTCTTCTAGTATATTGCTGACTGCTCTTCATTTTGTTCCATTCCCTTTTTTTCAATAATTTTTTTGTTTGCGGACACGAAGTGAATGGCTGCAGTTGCATTCAAAAGAGGGTTTCGATATGGGGGAATATAAGTATATAAGTACTTGATAAGATATGGAAGAAGAAGCAATCAGATGTAATGAGGTTTTTGCAGCAAGTGAAGTGTTGGGAATTTCATCAACTTCCTGTATAGTGAGGGTGACAAGGCCTAGCTGGCTTGACTAAGCTCGACGTCTTTGCTACAAGGTGAAGCAAGGTTATGTTATTTACCAGGTAAGAGTCAGGCGTGGAGGTAGGAAGAGACTTGTTCCTAAGGGTATTGTTTATGGTAAGCCCAAGAATCGAGGTATTACCCAGCTAAAGTTCCAGTGCAGTGTGAGGTCTGTGGTAGAGGAGCGAGCTGGTCAAATGTTGGGGGACTAAGAGTTTTGAACTCCTACTAGATAAACTAGGATTCAACTTACAAGTATTATGAAATAATCCTCGTTGATCACGCACACATTGTTATCAGGACGGATCACAAAATAAATTGAATATGCAACATTGTTCACAAGCATAGAGAACTTAGAGGGTTAACATCTGCTGGAAAGAAATACAAAGGTCTTCGGGGAAGGGGATACCTTTACCACAAGGCTCACCCTTCCAAACGTGCTACATGGAAGAGAAATAACACCCTTTCTCTCAGACATTATCGTTAGAATTGAGGCCTGTGAGAGTGTGTTATTTGCAAAATTTCTTAGAGCAAACCGCTTCAACATTTTGTTTGCAGAGTATTATTTCCAATTGGTAGTCTGGACAGGAGTAGTGGAATAGTTTTGTAGAACCACATAGTTATAAAAACTCTCTCATGGATGAAATTGAAATAAATTCGATATGTTGCTTTAGCTTAATTTTGTTAAGGTTGATTTGATATGTTTGCCTTTCTAGTTTCCTTTTTTGTTCTTCCATATAGCATGAATTTGTACTATATATATATAGAAGTATTGGTTTTGCTTTATTTATAATGTTAAAAGCTTTAATATCCTGAATTTGTTTGCATATTTACCACTTTAAATTTGTGTAACAATATATTTAATTTAATATCATGAATTTGTGAATTTGTTTGGATATTTACCACTTATTTAATTTCTTGGAATTGTTTATGTATTTTCTCAAAAAAATTATTATTAATCTTTGGTGCTTATTTTGTTTTTAATTTTCACTTATTTTGATTTTTATTTTAGTTAAATTGAGTGATCTTTTTTGGAAAGCCTTTTGGTGCTTATTGTGTTTTTTCATTTTTATTTATTTTGATTTTTTATTTTCATTAAATTGTGTGATCTTTTATTTTTTATTTTTTTAGTTGTTTAAGTTGATGAAATTCATTGGATATTTTTATCTTACTATATTTTGGAGAATGTATTTTGGATGACTAAAAATGGAATTCATCTTATTGGAGGTGGTCCTTTTCCTTTCTGGTATAATATTTAAGTGTAATGTGCGTCATCTTTTTGGATTTAATTCCCATTTCGATGACTACTGAAGCATTTGATGTAGTCTGTCATGAGAATACTGGAATTATTTATCTCACGTCCTCCTTGACTAGGAAAGCATGCTTTATTTGTATGGTTTATAGCCATGCCTTGTCAATAACCCAGCTCATGTTTCAATTTATTTATGGCACGACCTCTCCTGAAGAGAGGTTCATTGACCACTTCTCTACATCATTCCATTTTGAAGGGGATGGCTTGGAATGTGGTCCTAAAACCTACTTGGAAGGGGCTCGATCCACCTTGTGATATTCAAAACTAGATGCACTGTCATTTTTGCATCCACTTTGATAATCAAAATTATCATCTTCAAAGGACCTCATTGCATACTTGCATATTCCATCTATGTGCTAGTAGATTTTGTGAAATTTCGAACTTTTACTTGAACTTGTTGTTTTTCTTTGAATTGGAAATCCTTTAAAGCTATTAGATTTTGAGCCGTTGTTTCTGAATTTGGAATCTCTTCAAAAATAGAGGGTGTGGTAGAAAATTTTGTAGTTTGAAGTATACATCCAACATCAAGAGCATTAACGTCCTCCTTGCTATTTTGAAAAGCTTCCACACCATTAACACATTCAAAATCATAGGGAAAAAAGTAAATTAATATTTCATTTGAGAAAACATGTTGTACAACACACTCCACCAATTCCAGTTAATCCCATACAACCAATGAACAAGCATTATTGTGATCAAAACTGCAAAAATAAAGATATCAAATTACTTTCATCAACGTTTCCAAATTTTGATGATGGTAAATTGTGCTTTGCACACAGCAAGCGCCATCTTATATGGTCATTTGGTGGAAGAAGATACAATAGAAACATGTTCTAAGCTTTCCATCCTCTTTGTACCCAATAAGCTTATGCCTTAATTTTCAAGGGGATAAGTGAGGGGGTATGACTAGAGACTGCATGAAAAATACAAACCAAAATCATCAATTATACAATGCACAATCTTCAAATTCATTTTTTTTGAACTAAACAATTGAGGCAACTTTAGATATTTGCATCCAAATAAGCACTTAATTATTCCTTTTTAAGTAAAACTTAGAATAAATTTTGCAATTCATATATTAAAATTAAAGGACACTAAAAATATGTAATTTCAAAGAACAAACATGCCACTAAGTGTCTTATTAATGCTTTGTTTGTTTGATTTTGTTAACATGAGTGAAGGGTGAACACTCACAAATTTGCCACTAAGTTTCTTATTAATCCTTATTTGATTTTGTTATACACTAACAAATTTTGACATCACATAGTAAGTTTAGTGCATCTAAGCACTCACTTGCCCTCGTTGAACTTTATCAGTTAGCCTAAAACATGTATTGTCACTTGTTACATAATCACCAAACAATACACTTTCTTGGGAACTTAAATGTCTGCCATTAGTTAATCAAAGCATTGTGGATAAGGATGATATTCAACCTAAGAGCCAAGTTTAGCAGCAAGCTTATTGAATCTCTACATAAATTTTCAAAATTTAAACAAAGGGAAAGACGGGAAATGGTAAATCTTTTTAATTATAAGCCATGCCCAGCTAAAAGCTCAAGTCCCTTTACTTATTAATGTGTAAATACTAAAATGTTATATTTCACTAACAAGGGTAAATGATAGAGGCCAACTAGACGTTTCATGGCAAGTTTATAAACTTAATTGAGATAAAAGGTAAGAAAGTTAATTTATTTTTTTATTTTTTTCTCCTCTTAATGTTTTTCATTTGGAATTTTTTTCTATGGTTTCTTCTCTATCACGCATTTAGACCATATTATTCCATTAGATGATTTTCTAATTTTTTTAGAAGGTCTTTAAATGGGATTTCTGTCATTAGGTCCCTTATTCAATTGAGTCATTTGTTGCAATTATTTGCTACAAAGTTAGTTTGTTCCCCCTGTTTGTTCCCCCTTGTCTTGTACGTGAGGTGAAAGCATGTAAGCATCTAAAAAATGGTAAAATGCATTTCCCAAGTAGGTAAAAGTATGTTTTTTTTGGGCCTCCAGGACCATGATGATCCACTTCCCAATGCTTGGTTACTTCTAACTATTGTTGATGTTAATGGTTATTTAGGGGGCATGGGTTGGTATGTGTTGTTAATGGTTGTAGATTTTATGAACTTTTTTATATATCTTTTGTATGTCCTTAGGGTTGATATTAGTATAGTGGGTGGTTTTTAAGATATTAGGCTACCAATCCAATTCTGAGTGCTTGTGGTAGTCCACTTTTTGAGGGGTCATTGTATTTCTAGAATTCATTGTCACCATTTCATTTTAATATATTTTAGGTTATTGGATTTTTACTACTAATAGTTTTTATCCAACCATTCTTTAATTTTTTATTTACAATTTTGGTTTTATTTGTCTTTCAACTTTTAACAACATTGTAGATCATTTCTAAAATTTACCTAATTTCTTAAAATTACAATGTTTTGGGCCATTTGATCATATGATCTTTATTTTTTATCTCTATTGTTTGCAGGGATTTTTAATTTTAAATAAGAATATAGAGCTTCTTTTGAGGGCGCCATTCATGATTTTTTTGTCTTCATTGATTTGTTGATTTGAAGTTATATGGGTTTGAGAAATTGAAAATGAGTTGGATTGTTCTGAAAAATTATTTACAAACTCATATGTTTACATATTTTAAAAGGGACTAACACTAATTTTTTTTCTTATTCATTTTATACAATCAGATACTAGATGGTAAAAATGAAGTGGGAATTCCAATATATATGATGATGATGATGATGATGATGATGATGATGATGATGATGATGATGAT
>SNQJ01S0014011.1:132629-143090 GCA_010110895.2 Picea sitchensis
AGAAATCGTGTATTACTGTATATCTGTGTTTATGGTTGCATCTCTGATATATTTTTGTTATATTATTGAATATCTGCGATATCTCTGTGCATTTATTTATTATATCTCCGATCTCATTTCGTGCCGAAAATAATCCGAATCAAGGCCTCAGATCCTGATAGTGGACAATTATGCATATGTCGGGTTGGATTTCAGAGGTGACCCTGACTTGGTTCTACCTAAGGGATTTCAGTGGGGAGAATTATGAAAGAAAAACATTTTTTCATTTTATAATGTTTTTGTAAAATTTAAAATATAATATGTTTTTTATGCTTTCAATCCGATGACTCATCAAAATCTTTTGACAATGCAAATGTGGGGCCACGTCGGCCTCCGAGTACATCCCCTATTTAGAGACGAGGGGAAGAAGTTGTGGTAGAAGGATGGGATGTTGGTGACTATGAGGCAGTCGAGCAGAACCTGGAGGGATTGACCGCAGATATCCCAGACATTTCCATCGATGATATTCTGAGACGCTATCGGCGTCATACTGTAGGTGTATCTAGTTCACTCAATCGACTACTTCATAGGGTAGCACGGGCAGTAGTGTGCTACCGTGAACAGCATCCTTGATGTTATTTTGTATATGAAGCCAAGTGCTTCTCATTTTGATATTTTTGGTCTTCGGACGAAAACACTTTTTTTTGTAAAACACTTTTATCGTTATATATATACATGAGGCTTCTACCGGCTTACTTGCTTTAATGTGAATTGTCGTTGGATTTACATGTGTCTCAAATTTTTGTTTAACACATAATTATCTAATGCATCTGTTAATGTATTTATACATCTAGGAATATGTTGATATTCAATGTAATCGAAATAACGTTCCAAGAGGTGAATTCGTAGATATACCCGTAACAAAGTAGGACTTCGGATAGCATATGCATTTCTTAGTTGTAGTACCACTAACTGCGAATCAATTCGTACAACCAGGTGATGGATTCCAAGAGAAATAGCATCGGTCAACAATTCGATGACTGCACTATATTCTGCGATATTGTTAGTTGCACGACCGAGGCAAACACCATGTAGACTGATTAACTCGTTTGTAGGTGCATAGATTGCCCAAGCAACTGATGTTAAGTTCTGAGTACTATGACTAGCGCCATCGGTGAAGCCAATGTGGGGTAGTGAAGACACCGACATCTGGAAACCAAGCACAACGCAAGGTAAGCAGCTGGGGGTCGAAACCAAATAACGAAAAAGCACACACAAGTGGCACACAAAAGTATGATACAATAAAAAAACAAGAAATCATGCAAAGATAACCTAAGCATAATACTTCTTAAAGTAAAGCCCATTTTTGGGTTCACTCCAAGGAATTCCATCATAATCTACTAACGCATAGGCTCCCTTCTCCAACACTCGTTTAATGATATAAGGGTCGCGGCACATAGCCTCGAATTTTCTGGCCCCTAGTAAAACATGATCTTGTTCATAGAGGAGAACAAGATCACCTTCAGAGAAAACACGCAGCTTGACATGTTTGTCGTATTGGTATTTTACGCGTTTCTTCTGGGTTTCAATAACTAGGGTGGCATCATGACGGGTTTTGTCTAATTGAATCAGATACAATAGACATTCTTCCTCGATAGAGGTGTTTGGGAGAATTTCAACGGCTAGCTTCAAAGATGGGATCTCACATTCAATCAGCAGGACAGCTTCGATACCATACACCAACTGAAAAGGCGTCAATCCTGTGGCAGACTTCATGGATGTCCGATAGGCCCATAATGCTGAAAATAATATCATGTGCCAACTTGTCTTATGAATTCCTATTATCCGTTGAAGCATAGTGATCATAAGTAGGGGGTTTAGTTTTCATGCCGAAGACCCAACTTTTCGGTAAGCTCAGACATCATGAAATTTCGAAAATGGCTACCGTGATCAGTGACGATAGGTTGCGGGATTCCAAATCATGTGATGATATGATTGAATATGAATAGGGTTGCATTTTTTCCGATATTATAGAATGTAGGCATCGCCTCAGCCCATTTCGTGAAATAATCCATGGCTATGATGATGTATCCATGCCCCACGGCCGAGTGAAGGTTACATGTCATGAAATCAATGCCCCATTTTGCGAAAGGTCCAACGAAACACTTATGGATGGCAGTTATATAGTCTTTAAACAAAGAAGGCCAGAAGTACCCTACTCGTAAGATCTTTTGGGCAGTGGCATACCCATACATATGACCACCACATGCTCTAGAGTGGAATTCATTCAAATATTTCTCAGCCTCATTGAAGGTGAGACAACATCGGAAAATAGAGTCAACACCACGGCGACGACGGTCTTGATACCGTATGTGATGACGGTCTGTACTAGAGAGGGAGGGTCGGAAGTTTGAGTCTAGAGATAAATCATAATATCTCCATACCAAGCGTCATCAGAACTGATCAGAAAAATGGATTCATCATGTAAGGAATCCTCTGCCACATTTTATGTCTCAGCGGAGGGAAGGTCACGTATCAATTCAAAAAATACCAAAGATTTCTTAGAATTAGCATGTTCAAACTCTAAGTCAAACTCCTGGAGAATTACTATCCATTTGGAGTACTTGCCCCCTAGCAATTGGCATGTAAGGATATGCTTCATAGGGTTGCAATCAGAAATAATTGTGGTCTTGCGTAGTAGGATATAGTGACGAAAACATTGGACAGCTTGAACAGCTGCCAAGGCTAGTTTTTCCACATGTAGGTATTTGGCCTCGGTAGTCGTGAGAATCTGACTCAAATAATAAATTACATGTTCGTCGTGCGAATCATCCTCTTGGACTAAAACCATGGCAATGGTAGAGTCCAAAGCGGCGAGGTAGAGAAAATAGTCTTGACTATAATCTGGTGGGAAAAGTAGTGGTGTTCATGTTAAGGAAAGTTTCAAAGCTTCGAAGGCTTTGTTGGCAGTCACGTCCCATATGAATTTGTAACCCTTCTTCAACAGTCGAGTAAATCCTAGTGTTAACTCAGCGTACTTGGGAATGAATTGACGCAAAAATTTTGCCTTCCCTTGCAAGAGTTGGCGTAGTGTAGAAGGAGGAGGTAGATTAAGGATGGCCTCAACCTTCAAAGGATACACCCTAATTCCATAAAGTGACACAATAAAACCCAGAAGTCTACCAGACTCCATATAAAAAACACATTTGTGTGGGTTCAAATGTATACGATAGTAACGACAGTGAAGAAAAATGGCTCAAAGATGGCCCAGGTGATCTTTGCAGCGCATGGAATGGGTCGGTAGATCATCGAGATATGGTTGTACGATGTGCTTGATATCTTGAAAAGCATAAGACATGGCACGTTGAAAATTTGCACCAACATTCTTCAAACCGAAAGGTAATTTTCAGTAGGCGAGGGTACCCCGAGGACAAATGAAAGCAGTTTTGTGTTGATCTGCGGGTAAAATGTTAATCTGATTATAGCCAAAGAAACCATCCATTAAAGAGAAGATTTCACTCCCGGTACAATCATCGACGATCTGGTCAACGAAGGGGGTTGGAAAGTTGTCCTTGGGACAAGCTTTATTAATGTCCCTATAATCGACACATACACGGATCATGCCTTGTTTTTTATTAACCGGAACTAGATTGGATACCCAATCAGTTAAAGCCACAGGATAGATAAAGCCAACCTTGAGAAGTTTTTCAACTTCGAGTTTGATAGCGGTGGCTTTACAAGGGTGGACTTGGTGAAGTCTTTGTTGAACAAGTTTAGCGTCCAGATAGGTCTTAATTTCATGTGCAACGATGTCAAGGTCAATACCCAGCATATCTTCATAGCTCCAAGCGAAAACGTCACGGAAATATTGAAAAATAGCTTTATAAGTGACGACTTTGTTATCGGAACAAGCGGCTCTGATGTGAACATTTTCAACAACTCCAGGCTTAATGGATATGTCAAGAGGAATGTTGGGTGAAATGTTACTCAGGTTCCCTTCATATAACACATCGTGTGTGGACTCGGGAACAGAAGAAATGACAACAACGGTCGACGAAGTCGAAATCCGTTGGTAACTCTCTAAGGTGTGGTGTTCCAGGAAGACTATGGAATGATGATTTCCATCATCCCAGGGGTTGTCTTCCATAGACATATGAGACATAATCATCTCGTCGGTAGGAAAAATCACGTGAAATGGATCGGGAGATGAATCACAAAGAGAGGGAGTGGAAGGGGTTGCTGATTGGATGGTTTGATAAGCTGACTCAATTGAACTTAAAGGCATTTGATCGCCATAGCAAAGATAATCACCGGGGTCAGGTACTATCCACGGGTCATGAGACGCGGGGGTTTCGTGAACAGAGGTGGAAATCATGTTGATTGAGGCGAAAAAATGAGGTGGAATATCAGGTGGTGGGATTGGGAAAGTACCCATCAAAGTTGAATCTTTTAGTAGACCCACACCGACATTCTCATACCTAGGAAGTGTCTTCGAAATAAAGGGTACGTTCCTAGTATGGGAATCAGAGTTGAAAAATGCCAGCTGGTCTACTGTAATGACTTTTCCCTGGTGTGTAAAACGTACTACACGGAAAATGATAGACACAACTGCGCACATAGAATCAATCCTGCTATGGCCAAGTAAGAGGTTATAATCGAGAGGTGCATCAAAGACCTCAACTTCGACATTGACCGATTTGCCTTCCAACATAATAGACAACGAGGGAAGTACACCATAGGGCTTAAATCCAGAGACATTAAAAGCCTTAAGTGTGTTGTGTGATTCACTGAGGGGAGGAGAGCCAATGACTTTCCAACAGGAAAAAGACATTACGCACGTCGAGGCACCCTCATCAATAACTGTTCTACAGATATTCTTGTTCGTGGCAACAACTTGTATCTGAAACACTAGTTGAGGGGGTAGCCTTGGAATGTGATCTTCCAGGTCAAAAATTATCAAATTCATATCCGTAGGATCAATTCCACCAATAACCTTTAACAATGCCTTCCATTGAGTGGGACAACTTTGAAGGACTTCGAGAGCTGACATCACGGAGGATGCTTGTGCAATATCTTCTACAATATTGTAGTTCTGAGCAGCATGTGCATGAGGATTAAAGGAAGACTTTCGAACAACGCCCTTTGGAGGAGGGCGGAGAAATGTATCGAGACCCAGTCATTTGAGATGAAGAGGATCGTTGGGAGGTGAAGTTGAGGGAGGCGGTTGTAACAACGAAGGTGGTATATCATCAACTTTCTCCTTTGAGGGAGAGTAATATTTGGCCCATGTAGCAAGTGCAATATCGTTCTTTTTTGAATCACCAGTACACATAAGGACATAGGAAGTAGTGGAAGGGGAAGGTTGATCATGAATGACCAATTGGGACTGATGTTGAGAAGGGAAAGGTTGGGACAAAATGGCAAGTGTGGGAGGCTTCACGGTCCCTTGAAGGAACTTAGTGACCTCAGCACGTCTTGGACAATCTTTCGTGTAGTGATCGTCACCACAGATAAGGAAAGGATATCTCGGTTTACACTTATCCTTACCATCTGTGGGTTGTGTTTTATCCTTTTCGGATTGCGGATTATTATTTTTATCCTCCTTATTCTTACCCTTTCCCTTTTTAGATTTATTTTTGTCGGCAGGGGTAGATTGAACGGAGTTAACCTCAGAAGTTTTGTCGGTGGAAGGAGTAGGAGTCAGAGCACTTTGAACATTAGAAGCAGTAGATTTGGGATTGGTGTGAGAGGCTTGTGTAGATTGAGGTTGAGCATGGAAGGTGCCAATCACACCATCAGCCGCATGAGAAGTGGTAGGGGTAGTTGAGGTAGTGGTGGTAGAAGGACGAGGAGCATCAGGGAGCAAGTCATAAAGAGTGCACGTTTGCAAATAAACGAGAACTAGGTACTAAGCGCGACTGATTGCCTACTCTTCAATGACAACTCCACCCATGGAAATGTCACGAGAGATTTTATTCACGAATGATTTGGTGAACCATTCCACCAATAACTGATCAGGAAGGTCGGGTTTGATCAAATGCGTCTTCTTCGCCACTCATGGATGTGATCGGAAATATGAGTGATCGAATTTTTCTTAAAGGAACTCAAAATATCATTTCTTGTTTCATAGCGGATTGGAAATTGGTAATGTGTGAGGAAATCCATGGCTAGGTTATTAAATTCGGTGAAGAAGCCTCGTGGTAATTCTATATACCACTTTGCATCCGAACCCATAAGAGTTCGTTGGAAGAGTCGTAACCAAATGGAGTTGTCCATCAAAGAGTTGGACGAACACCAAAGGTGAAAAGTCGTAACATGGTTGTTTGGGTCTTCTCCCAGTTTACCATCAAATTTGGGAATGTCGGACGATAGCTTGGCCAGTATAAAGAGACAATGGGGAGAATGTAGGATAGGGTCATTCAATATTTTAGACAAGTCGGGTAGATCCAAAGTAGCTAAAAAGGGTAATTTTCTATTCACGTGAGGGTATTGGTGACTTTAGGGAGGGAGTCCTTTCGGTATACCAGTAGGACCGTAAGTAGTCTGCATGTGAGGCGAAGGTCTTGACATATTCGGACATGAGTGTGGAGGCATGTAGCCCATAGGGTTGTACTGATTAGGGATGTTTCCTTGGAAAGGGACACTAGAATGAACGTTTGAACCCCAAATGGGATTGGAAGAACCGAGATATGACTGGCCCGAACTAGGGGGTATGAAAGAGCTAACTTGAGGTTGTTTCCCCCCAAATGATTATGGATTTCCCTGGATGAGAAGGTTCTGATACTGGGCTAGTGATCCTGGTATGTTATGTTCATAGGGTGGTTTATAACCTCCAAGTGAGGATTGTGTCCCAATTTGAGTTTGACCCTCAAACTGAGTTTTCCCCCCAGGGTTATATTACCCTCCAATAGGAATTTGGTAACCAAAAGTGAATGACTGAGTAGTGCCTCCAATTGCATTAGATCCACTTGGGCCAAATCCTCCCATAAAAGGTGGATAAGACCCTCTGTATATGACCTGGGAAGGTGTCGGAACAAAACCAGAAGTAGCATTGTACCCAGGATAAATGAAAACTCCAGAAACTCTGGATGGAACCTAGGTAGGAATGGGGATAGAAGTATTCAAAACATTATACCCAGGAGGAACTGACGGGATAGGTCTAGACAAAAGTGGTGTACCAATGGGATCTTGGGTAACCACCGTATTCCCAGTGGGAATAGTCCTAGCACGTGGGACCATTGCAGAATGGGCCATCTGGAGAGAAATAGTAGAGCTAGGACCAACTCGCTGTGTGTCTGAAACCACGGGGATATATCTAGTTGTAACAGCAAAGTGATCTAGAGGTATCATGTAGGTCACAGACATTTCAGGCAGTTAGGAAACGACGAGTATGGAAGCACCTGCCCCTGAGTCGTAAAGGGGATTCCCTGCTCCAGGGCCTGAATGGGGTTCGGTCGGTATTCCATAAGTGTAAACAACAAGTCCTTCAGATGAATTCAGCCGGAGAATGCGTCTCTCATATCCAGGAGGTATTCGGAAAGCCTCTAGAGAATCAAAAACAATTTGGAAACTTTCTAAAGAGGTGGAACCTTCCTCTTACGATGTTACAGTGTCTTGGACCTCACTTTGTTTAGGAGATCCCTCTAATGAATGAGGGGGTAGAGGGAGATAATCCTCCATATTTTCTGGAGGAAGTCCCTGGACCCTACGTGAACGGCGTGGAGGGTCGATGTTGGCCGAGCCAAATATTTTACGCAAAACATCTATGGCCAACTATGAAAATAAAAAACACTCGCTAATAAAATCTAAGAATCAAACCAAGCAAACAAACCTTCTTACTTCGAAGTCACTAGTTGGTGATGAAATCCAACGTTGCAAATTCAAGGCAAGAAGGGGTTGGGATAGAGCAGGTGGAAAAGTTACGTTAACGACCTGCTTAACAGACTTACACCATGGTGCAAGCTCCCACACATAATTATGGGTATACCCTCGAAGGAGCCCGAGTGAGTCTAGCCAACGTCGGTTCCAGGTACCGTGAAGACTTGCCCCTCCACAGTCACCTCGTGTAAGACCCTAAGAATATAGGAAAATAAGGCTACCAAGAACAACAATGATTCCTGGGGAAACAGTCGACAGTCCGATCCACACGCAAAGGCAAGGTATCTATCCTGAAATCAACTTGAGAGGATTCCACTCATCATTGTGGGTATACCATTCAAGAGACACCCATAATATGTGCAATCTCTACATCGAGACCAACAAAGCAGGGTGAGTAACTCTGTCAGTCTCAATGCGACCTCATGTTTGACCCTTATGTGAGAAGGGCTTCCCAGGACAAAATGTTGCAAATGGATTTGAACACTCCCTATCACAAGATGCTATTGTGTGTTTTGTGATTTGGAGAGTGTGTCTCATAGCCTATTCCAAAGCTCTAGCCTAGCTAATGTTGGTGTAAAATATCCCTAGAAAATAAAAGTTACTAATTGAGTTCTAGATTTTGCAATGCTTTTTAGAGGTTGTTGTTTACTCAAGAGGGAGACGGAAATGAAACCAATGTTGTGGAAGACCTTGACCCAATAATATGCAAATAGAGATGAATGATGCAAACTTTTCGTTCAATGAAATCTATCTACGGTAGGGAGAAGGTGTTTTTCCGGAATGATGTAAGCTACGAAATGTAATTTCTTTTCCTTGAATGAACAGAATTCCAAACAATTGTAAGCAATGAAATTTCTCAATTTTCTCTTCTTCAAAAAAATTCTTTGAATGCAAACAACTTTCTTATGTATGATTACTTAAAAGAATAAATGACTTTAAATTCTACCTTTCCAAAACCAAATCAGGGGTATAACTAATAAAGGGCAAGTAATCAAAGAATATCCTTGCCGTTGTTGCAACCTAGCAGTAGGTTACAATATGGAAATCAAAAGTTTATATAGGCTAGCTATGGGTAGATCGCGGAAACTCCACACTGGGATAAACAGTGAGGGTGCGGAAATCAAAAGTTTATGCGGGTTGTGTATGGGTACAGTGTGGAAGTGTCTGTAAACAAAATAAATTTGGAAAGAGGACAAAGGGGTCTAAGTGAACTTTCAAATCCAAAGAGTCTAGATGGATGCCGCACATACTCAGAGACTGAAATAAAGTGAAAAAGGGTAAGCTAAAAGAAAATGGCCAACAAAAAACCACAAACAAGTCGTATTCTCCAGTGGAGTCGCCAATTTTGTTATTGGATAAATCGGTGAATGTGAACATAAACTAATCTCCCTAGATCCACCTGGATCTAGAACAAAACAAGACAGTACATGACGCTTTCCCTAAGTTATAATCATTGAATTTACCACCAAAAAAGGAATGGATGACATACCTTTAGATATTGTTTCCTTATGTCTTTGTTGTCCATGCTTCGCTCCGGTGCTCTTGTGAGATCAAATTTGCAATGACACAAACCAACCAAAGTGAAAGCAACAATAGTAGATTCAATGAAAACCTAAACATGTGATCAAGGAGTCATGTTATAAAATGTTAATTATTTTATGGGAAAGAAACATGTCACTGTATTATATTAAGTAAAAGTGGAAGATACAACCAAACTGCCTTGATGTCGCAAGTTCCCTTTCGGTGGTCCTTTGTTCCAACACACACATACACTTTCTCCGAATTTGTATGAATATGGTCCACAAAATCTTGATGGACAAATGGAGACCTAAAGCATCAGTTGCAATAGGATTCTTCACACAATCTTTAGCCTATTCTTTCAGGAATTCCTTTCTCAATCTTGCTTCCCCTTTTCCATGAGAAACCTATCATTATATAGGAGAAGGAGAAGTGGTTAAAGAGATGAGGATGATCCCACCAAATCAGAGAAGCTAGTAGGATCACAATCATACGGACGCCACCTCACATTCTAGAAGATCCTCCTTCTAGAACCTTCATGAACTTCTTCCTTTCTTTAGCTTTCAAATGCCTCTGCACCCTTCCTATATATCAGCCTGCGGAAACCCCGCGAGCCAGGTATAGAGCAGCCTGCGGAAATCAAGCATTTATGCACTATGTATTACTCCTAGCCTGTGGAATCCTTCTAAAAACAAGCCTTGTAGAGGAATAAATTAGTTATTTTTCTCATGCAAAAGATTCTTTTGAGAGCCTGAACACATGCTTGTAGAATCATCATCAGGGTGACCAAAATAATGTGTAACAGCTAATTCCTCTAGCCATAAATGGGTTAAGGACATGGGCATGAGCCCTCAGTCATACAGTGAAGAGTCTGGAGGAGGCTCCCTCCTCCCACATAGTTTGAACTTGAAGTTCCCGCGAGGGTATATTCAAGAGGTCGACAAAACTTAAACATTCCAGTAAATCCTACCCCGACCCTCTTGTAGGTTTACGTTTCACGACTCTTTAACTGTTAAACTGAGGCAAGGAGGTGACCATTCAAAAGCATGAGTTCACAGGGAGATAATAAATAGATCTACCTTATTC
>SNQJ01S0014011.1:143107-171812 GCA_010110895.2 Picea sitchensis
CAACACACAGAGTATGAAAATACTTATCAGAAAACCAAATTTCGTGAAGCGACTACTAAAAGGGGTGCATGTTTCCACCCAACCATAGGCACAGCCACTCTTGATGGATTTACTATTGGCCACCCCTGAGCTAGACCATGATGCTCTGAGAGAGACTCTTTCTTATTTCTCAGTGACATTCAAGGATGGAGGTTACTCTCCTCCTCCCACGGGATCCTGGCAGTGGGTTTTCTTTGTACCAAGCAAGGAGATCTGCCCGAGTAATTCCACAGTCAGCCTCATTTATCAGCTTGTAATGAAAACCTTGCCAATAGCTTCTTACTCCTAGAACGAGCTTATTTTCCAATTATTCCTCAAACCAAAGAGCTGTAAGCACTCTTTTCTCTTCTCGAGATTAGTCTTTCGACTCTGCTCTCTTAGCAGATCTGCTTGCTCGCCTCCCTTCTACCTCTACCCACGAATTACCTATTTATTTCCTTCCTCGACAAGGTTGTGTGGGTATGAATCCCCATCTCATGGTCAGGTCTGGAATTCTTACATATGGGTACTCTGCCCCATCTCCTCGTTAACTCTTGAGGAGGACTCTTCCAGCTACCACTCTGACTAGTAATTCATGTATGGGTCAAAGGATTGTTCTGAGTCATTAAATCCAGTAAGGTACTAGTTTGGTGGGGTTCATCTCAATCATTTTTGGTTCCCCTCACTATATCTCTCATAGAATCCATGGTCTATCTTGGTGAACCCCCCTTTCAACAGTTATTCAACACTTATCCATTTTCTATTAATAACAGGAAATACATACATTGCCCTTTTATACAAAGGTTCATCAAATAAAACATTCACACATATCTAGTTTTCCAAAGTCTCTTGGCCAATCATAGTTATATTTACAAACTGGGGGAAACAAGGGTATTACAATCCCCTCACCCTTAAAGGAACATCGTCCTCGATGTTCTATTTTTCGATGTGCTTTGTATGTACAGAGGTAAACAAAAATGGATATGCTTGTCTCATGACATCGTCCATTTCCCATGTAGCCTCATCTGGGCCAAAGTGTTTCCATTGCACCTTGACCTGTGCAATGGTTTTGTTCCTGAGTGGGGTCTCCTTCTTGTCTAATATTCATTGAGGTTCTGGAAGGAATTCTCCCTCTAGCTCCACCTAAATCAAAGACCAGTCAATAATATGATTAGAATCATGCACATATTTCTTTAATAACGAAACATGGAAAACATTATGTGCCTTCACTGTGGGAGGAAGTGCTAGCCTATAGGATATAGGTCCCACTCTATTATAAATTTCAAAGGGTCCACAATACCGAGGTGCCATCTTGGCACAAGCTCCCATTCTCAAGCATCTTCTCCTGGGTCTAACTCTGAGATACACATGATCCCCCGTTTTGAACTCTCTAGGAGTTCTCTTTCTGTCTGCATAGATTTTTCGTCTATCCTGAACTATTTTCAGATTTTGTTTTATCTTAATCACTTGTTCCATTTCTTTCAGAATGTCTAGCCCGATTTCAATTCTATCTACTGGAATATTCCAGCTGATTGGAATCTTGCATTGTCTACCATAGAGGGCTTCAAAAGGGCTCATCGTCAATGACTCTTGATAGCCATTGTTGTAGGAAAACTCTACCAGTGGTAGGTATTCTTCTTGCTTCTTAGGCTGATGCATTACATCCATCCTTAACATGTCCTATAATACTTGTATTACCCTCTCTGTCTGTTCATGAGTTTGAGGGTGATAGGTTGTTCTAAACAAAAATTTAGTCTCAAAACCATCCATTAAAGATTTCCAAAATCTCAAAGTAAATTTCATATATCTATCAGACATGATCTCCTTAGTAATTCCATGCAACCTAAATATTGCTTTCATGAAAATACTAGAAATATCTATTTCCTTGCAAGTTGACTTGACGGGAACGAAGTGAGCAGCCTTGCTCAATTTTTCCACCACTACCATGATGGCATCATTTTGTTTGTCCAATTTTGGTAATCCGGTGATGAAATACTTGGAGATGGTTTCCCATTTCCATTCTAGATTTGGTAGGGGATGCAACAACCCTGCTAGATGTCGGTGTTCTGACTTAACCTGCTGACATTCTAAACATTTGGCCAAGTAATCAGCTATGTCCTTCTTCAGTCCTGGCCAATAGAACAGTTTCTTAGTGGCCATAATCATTTTTTGATAACCAGGATGACCAGTATATGGTCTTTTGTGTAGTTCATCCATCATGAACCTCTTCAAGTCGTCATGATTCGGGATATACAACCTACCTTTGTAAGTTAGGAGGCCATCATTCAACATTTGATAACCTTCGTACTTCATCCATGTGGGCTCTTGTTCTAAGTACGATTTTACAATCTCGAAGAATGCATTGGTTTCTTGTGTACTCTTGACTCTCTCCCTGACATTTGTCTCATAGGTTCTTACCACTGCCAAGTGAATCACTTTCATACTTCTGTTAAGGGCATCAACCACCCTATTTTATTTTCCTTTGATATGTTTGATTTCAAAATCAAACTCACTAAGAAGAGCCATCCAACTAGCTTGTCTAGCATTAAGTTTTGGTTGATCAAACAAGTACCTCAACCCACAATGGTCTATCATAAGCACAAATATTCTACCCATGAGGTAATGCCTCCACATTTTTAAAGCATGCACACTATGGCATCCAATTCTAGACCATGGGTCACATAATTGATTTCATGCTCATTCAATTTTTTGGATTCGTAGCAAATTACATGTTCTTCTTACATAAGGACTCCTCCAAGTCCTTCCTTGAAGGTAGTTGTACACACAAGGAAGTCATGGTTTGGGTCTGTAATATTTAGCACAAGTGCATTGGTTAGAAGATATTTCAGCTCTTGGAATCTCTCTTCACATTCTAATGTCCAAATGAATTTAACTCCCTTTTTCTGAAGGGAAGTGATTGGGCAACCAATCTTGGAAAATCCTTTTATGAACCTCCTATAGTATCCTACTGGGACCATAAAGGATATGATATCAAATACATCCTTTGGGGTAGGCCAATCCATAATGGATTTGATCTTGTCAGTATCAACTGCCACCACTTCTTTAGAAATAACATGGCCTAAGTACTGGACTTGTTTCTGGAAAAAGTCACACTTACTAAACTTAGCATAGATCTGATGTTCTCTTAGTACTTGAATCACTAAATTGAGATGTTCTTCATGCTCTTCCCTATTCTTAGAATAGATTAGGATATCATCAATGAAAACCAATACAAATATGTTTAAGAATTTACTCTGTACATTATTCATTAAGCACATAAAAGTGGTTGGTGCATTGGTCATCCTAAATGGCACCACCACAAATTCATAATGACCATATCTTGTCCTAAAGGTTGTTTTGTGGATGTCTTCATCCTTAATTCAGACCTGATGGTATCTATACTTCAAGTCAATCTTGGAGAAAATGGTAGCACCCCTTAATTGGTCAAATAAGTCATCGATCCTTAGCAAGGGATACTTATTCTTTATGGTTGTCTTATTAAGTTGCCTATAGTCTATGCACAACCTAAGTGTGTCATCCTTATTTTTCACAAACAAGGTTGGTGCTCCCCATGGAGACACAATAGGCTGAATGTAGCCTTTGTCCATCATTTCCTTTAGCTGTACTTTGATCTCAACCAGCTCGGGTGTACTCATTATATAGGGTGTTCTAGAAATTGGCACCGCTCCTGGTGCAAGTTCTATTGAAAAGTCAATATCTCTTCTTGGAGGTAGACCTGGTACCTCTTCTAGGAATATATCTTTATGCTCTCTCAATATGGGGTGATCCTCTAGGCTTGGTTTTTTGTCCTCAACAGAGTCCAACACTTGTATTGCATACAAAGGACATCCTTTTCTGCAATACTTATTCACTTGAAGTGTTGATATCTATCTCACTGAGACAGGATTTTGAATACCTTGTAGGGTTACCTTTCTCCCCTCTTCATTTTCACATTCCAAAGTTTTATTGTAACAATCCAATTTGGTTTTATGGGTAGCCAACCATTCCATGTCAATCAGCAGGTCATAAGATCCTAAAGAGAGTATGTTTAGGTTCGCTTGGGTGGGAAATCCACTCAAAATGAATTGGCATGCTGGTATGACCTCTGTTACTTTTCTTTTGGTTCCAGTGGCTAGTTGTACCAGCCATGATTTAATATGTTTAACTTGTTGCAATTTACATTTCTCAACAATTTGAGGGGCAACATAACTCAAATTAGAACCAGGGTCAATTAAAATGGAAACTAGATGGTTGGCAATCATACCTTCCATCTCCACCACTGAAGCTTGGTGTTCGGCTTGTTTATTATCCAAGGTTGCATAAATACGTGGCATGCTCCTAGCCACATCATTGACTATGGTAGCCTCTTGGATGTTGTAGACACTCCTACTGTTCTATTGCCTATATGGGCAGTCTCTCAGTAGATGTTCTTCTCCACAACCCCAACATTTCAAGGGTTCTTTCTTTGTGTTATTAGGCTTACCTGGGGCTGCTCCAAAGGGTTTATTTCCAGTATAAGAGGGGAAATTTTGTTGTTATACACTTTTAGTAGGAAGGATCATCTTAGAACCTTTCCCATAGCTCTTAAATCTTGAGGGTTTAAGCCCCTTTTTTCTTGAATCTCGAACTACTCTTCTTCTTTAAATCCTCATGGGGTTTTGTTTTGTTCTTGAACTGCTCATGGAAATACCTTGCCTTCCGGATAGTGTCTTCTAAGGTATTTAGCTCATCAAATTCAATCATGTCTTGTAAGGACTGAGGTATCCCACTAATAAATCGTTGCATTTTTACCTTTTCATCATTTATGTAGGGTACATACCTTATCAACTCAAGGAATTTATTGATATATTCCTCTATGGTGACCTGTCCCAACTTGAGTTCATAGAACTCCTTGGTCTTCCCATCAAAGTATTTCTCTGAAAGATACCTCTTTTTTAAGTATTTATCAAATTGTTTCCATGACAAGTCCTTCTCATGGATTCCTTTCACACTCCTAAGGTCCTCCCACCAAATGGAGGCCTTTCCATTCAGATTAAAAATGGTTATTCGAACCTTTAAATTTCCAGAGTAGTCATGGACTCTGAAGTACTTCTTCAAGCCAAGCAGCCAAACTTCTGCATCTTCCCCCTTCTTAATTTCTCCATAGAAAGTGGGTGGTATGGCTTTCTTTAACTTTTCAGTGTCATGACTCTTGGAATGTTTCCTCTTCTTTCTTTTCCTCTGGGAATGCAAACTAGTTTTTCTACTAGAATATTCCTTGGAGTTGTCAGTTTCCTCACTGGAGGATTCTTCCGACGAGTGTCTCTTGGCTCCATGTTGGGCCTTCTTTTAAGTGCTTCTCCTTGTGTGTCCACTTTCAAGGCCATTCTTTCGTATCTCATGTGGACTCTGGGTTTTATTTGTATGATTTCTATCCACATGACTGGTTGTTGGTCCATGTTGTATCTACCTTTGTATATCTGATCATCTTTGCAGCGGGACTGTATTAATTTCAAAAAAAAAAATCCTGCTCTTTTATCAACCTTTCATTGTCAACCTTACAACTTTGTAATTCTGCCATGAGGCTTCTTACAGTTCCATCCAGATTTGGAGGGGTTCCCACTGCCCTCCTCTCATCAGATTCTTCCTTCCTATTATGGAAGATTTCCCCCAATTCATGGTGTGTCACCATCCTTTATGTTGTAGTGTTCCTATGGTCTACTGACTGCTTCAGTGTTGTTAAAAAATTTTCTGTTAGTTAAGGGTCTATTAGTTCATGAACAACACATAGTTCATATTTTCCAAGCACACACAACAGTAGAAAATTTAATTCCTTTCTTCAGTAGAGGTTTAACTAAGCCTTTTAGGAAAGGGGTAAGATAGGGTGTCATCCCCTAAAATTTCTCTAAATAAAATTTTCTTTAAATAATATTTTTAAGTGACTCGTTCATGAGCCCAAGCATGCCAAGTGTTGAAACCATGTTATGATACCAATTTGTATCACACCCGATCCCTAAATACCCTTTCTAGGGATGGAGCATAAAAATTTTGCTTACTCAAATCATCTTGAATCATCTCTCCGAGATGATCCATCCTCTTCCACTCGCCTGTAGCTTTATAACGACTATTACCAGGTTCTACTATGACCTCTGGCTTGCAATTTATGGCTTCCCGAAGTCCTTTGTGTGTTCGTTGGTTGAGGGCCACATGGCACCCACGTGGACCCATCTTGTTCGTACCATTTCCAGGTCCCTAACTCCCGCAGGGATGGTCCAAACCAACGATGAGACTTACTCCTCATCTAACACACAACTAGAGGATAATTCAGCATTCAGTGCTTCGACACTGAACGTCCCTTTACTTTCCTGCACGCATGTCCTCCGGAGTCCCGAGTTCCTGAAGGATCCCAGAATATCGCCATGTGGCTCTGGCCTTCAAGCCCTTCACCCTTCCCATGACGGTATATCCCAAACCCTCGGAGTCCCGAAATCCCGAAATTTCGAAGAGTCCTCTCTCGCACGGGGTGACATACTAGATGCGACGACGAATACAGGTGGGTCTCGAATACTCCTACTGCCACATGGACCAAACAAGTAATTGCCAAAAATGACACATGGCAGGGTAGAGAGGACATGTGGCCCCTATAGTGGGTGACATGTGTCATGTCTTAATGGGATCTGGGTGACACATGGAACGTCAAACATGGGTCCACGTCACCCTGGGTGACGTCAGCATACCACATCACCCCAGACTGATCGCCTTCCAAGTCCTTCGATATTATGGTCATGGTGTGTCCACGTAACCCCTAGATCTACGCCCTTCGTTACTTTGAAACTTCGACATTCGGGGATTTCGTGGGGTGACTCCCTCTTTTCTCCCGGAGTGGTCAACGTCGAGCTGACCTTGGCATAAATCCAACGACTAGGTAAGATCCTGAAGGATCCCTAGATAAACGGTTCTCATTACTTCACAACTCCGACCTTCGGGGGTTTTGGATTTATGCCCACTCCACTCTCTCGAAGTAGGACTTTACCGAAGTACCGTACATGGGTCCCTCCTCTAGAGGATCAAATGGTTAAGAGGGGTTCTTAACGAACTCCTCAGATCCATGGCTCTCATCACTTCGTGACTTCGACGTTCAGGTAGTTTGATGATATATCATCTTTGTTCTCGCGGAGTGGGACTTTGTCGAAGTTACCTCAGTGTGGATCCACCAGCCAAGGGGGCTCTCGAATACTCTCATATCGGTGGCTCGTGTTACTTCATGATAACTGAATGGATCAAGGTTTAATGGTGGGGAAAGTCTATCTGTCCCAGATAAGGAAACCGCCAGGCATCAGTTAACCTTGTGGGTAACCGTAACTATTAGTTACCTTTGACCGGTTTCTAAACGATAGGGTCGAAACACTCTGGAGCTACGAACTCCCGAAGTTCCAAAGCCAGAAGGTTTAACTTATTTCGGGCCCATCGTAGGATTCCCAGACCTTGGTCATATGGGTCCTCTGGAAACTCATATGGGATATGCGTTAATTCCTCTTGTCGTAAATGGGTTAAGGACATGGGCATGAGCCCTCGGTCATATGGTGAAGAGTCTACCAAAGTTCATCAAATCAAACATTCACACATATCTAGTCTGCCAAAGTCTCTTGGCTAGTTATAGTTATATTAACAAACTGTGGGAAACATGGGTATTACATCGATGGCATCTAGTGCCTTTGGTTACAATTTCACAAGATTTCACTAACACCATCGCTAACATCCATGTTTCTAGAGCATCCTATAACTAAATTTGTTGTTAAAGAATGCATCAAATGAAACATCAATGTCTGAGAGTGGCATGATGCAAATGATCGTGGACAAAGTATTGGTCTTTGTGCAAGAGTAAGTTTCTATTGTTGAAATTTAGTAAACTAATTAGTCATTGGAATGGCCTCTACACCATTATCTTGTAGGATTTGCACGATGGATTCTAACCCTAGATTTACCAGAGCTATCAAATTTATTTAAAATAAGAACCAGTTTAAGACACATGCATGAAATCAAAAGGGTTCTACATAGTGTTCACTTTTGTAGGAATCTTTGATGCATGTTAAATGATGTTTACATTTTCATGTTGATTTTTTTGATTGAATACAACTTATTTTAGAGAAGAATCCAATGAATGGTAGTCATAATTTTAATTCTTGAAGTGTTTGGAAACAAATAAATATGAGTTGTGTCAACCATGTTGTCAAAGAAACAATTTCTTGCAAATTCTCTGCATGATAAGGGATTAATGTAATTGTGCTAATAATAAATGTCTTAGTATATACAAGGCCCTTCATTAACATATTCACACTTCTGAATGTAATTGCAAGAAAAAAATAACTATCCTTTCTAAATTGTAGGAGTGTCATATAAGGGCACAAAGTCCTCTCCCGAGTACTCCCTTAATCTAAATTTTTTAGAGCATTCAATTCTCAAGTTCTTGTCACCATCTTTAGTGATCAATATGGCTCACGGATTTATTAGTTAACCTAATTAGGCTCTGAAATGAAGAGAATGCTCAGAATGAAATAAGAAGAAATTGAGTTGTGTGCAGGTNAGTGCCTTTGGTTACAATTTCACAAGATTTCACTAACACCATCGCTAACATCCATGTTTCTAGAGCATCCTATAACTAAATTTGTTGTTAAAGAATGCATCAAATGAAACATCAATGTCTGAGAGTGGCATGATGCAAATGATCGTGGACAAAGTATTGGTCTTTGTGCAAGAGTAAGTTTCTATTGTTGAAATTTAGTAAACTAATTAGTCATTGGAATGGCCTCTACACCATTATCTTGTAGGATTTGCACGATGGATTCTAACCCTAGATTTACCAGAGCTATCAAATTTATTTAAAATAAGAACCAGTTTAAGACACATGCATGAAATCAAAAGGGTTCTACATAGTGTTCACTTTTGTAGGAATCTTTGATGCATGTTAAATGATGTTTACATTTTCATGTTGATTTTTTTGATTGAATACAACTTATTTTAGAGAAGAATCCAATGAATGGTAGTCATAATTTTAATTCTTGAAGTGTTTGGAAACAAATAAATATGAGTTGTGTCAACCATGTTGTCAAAGAAACAATTTCTTGCAAATTCTCTGCATGATAAGGGATTAATGTAATTGTGCTAATAATAAATGTCTTAGTATATACAAGGCCCTTCATTAACATATTCACACTTCTGAATGTAATTGCAAGAAAAAAATAACTATCCTTTCTAAATTGTAGGAGTGTCATATAAGGGCACAAAGTCCTCTCCCGAGTACTCCCTTAATCTAAATTTTTTAGAGCATTCAATTCTCAAGTTCTTGTCACCATCTTTAGTGATCAATATGGCTCACGGATTTATTAGTTAACCTAATTAGGCTCTGAAATGAAGAGAATGCTCAGAATGAAATAAGAAGAAATTGAGTTGTGTGCAGGTTGCAAGTCGTTCATCCAAGAGTCCAAAAAATAATTTATGGATTCCCCATGGCATGGTTGGAAGCAAATGTTTAATGTTGTTGCCATTTCTTTTTATACCTCATTGTGACTGGTTGATTATGGATACAATATTTTATTTACAACTTGTTCATCTATTCATGTTGAAAGAAAGCAAGTTAATAATCAAATCCAACTCATTAAACGCGACCTTAGTTATGATGTGAAGTATTAGTCGCTTACCTATTGTTCTGTAGGGTTTCATGACATCTTTCTCTTGTTTAAAAACAGACCCAACACAAGGCCCAAATGCTTTGTAAAGATAGAATCCATGAAGATGAGAAGTGGCATGTTACTATTTAGAGAAAGGTTGATCCTTATTTGGTGGTTTGCCCCTAATGCTAATACCAAATTCACATTGAATCTGTGCATGCTTTTGCATGAGAAGCATCTATTGGACCAATTGTGTCGTAGTGTAAAATCACTTAATTTATCTATATCGCAATCATGAAACTCAATCACTAATGACAATGACCTGTTTGCAGAAAATAGTGTTGAAATTGTTGGTGATTGTAATGACAAAAGAAAGAGAAGGGTTGTGTAGACGATTGCGGACTTGTTTGCATAAAAGAGTGTTGAAATTTTTGGTGATTGTCAATGACAAAATCAAGAGAAGGTCTCTGCAGACGATTGCAGGAGTTGAAGGTAAAATTCATTCAGTAAAGGTACTCTCTTACCATTAACTATATTTTGAATGTTGATAAGCAATGGATACCTTTTTTATTGTAGGGGTAGAGTATATATGAAGGAGAAATAAGTTAATTGTGATAAAGAAACCATAATTGGACATTGCAAACATAGTTTTACCGTATAAGCTTGTCGGTGTCACCGTACGAGTTGGCGAAGGAGAATCATGGATTGTTTTTCTTCTTCAACCTTGTACACGCAAGGAGATCTTGACGAGATCTCTGAGTGACCTTAGGCATGCGGGGAGGCCTGGTGGTGGATTTCTTAAAAGATGAAGGTTATGCAAGATGTCGATTATTCTTCATGCAGCCTTCCACATAGTGCACATAGGTCACCATGGGAGGCAGGGAGGCATCTCGTATAGTGATAGATCTTAGAATGCAGCGCCCCCGACCCTATACTGCAGCACCTTGCAACCATAGACTACAGTGTCACCTTCAAAATAGCCAATGATATAATTTATTTTAGAAAATAATTTTAAACTCTGACAAATAACTAATAAAATTTGCAACACACCAGGGGAATAACGTCAAATCAAACAGATTTAAACTAATAGAAAATTCAATAGAGGAAATTAGGAAAATAAAGAAAATGTATTGTTTATGAGAAAAAATCCAAATAATAGGTATATTTGAAGAACCTTGGCATATAATTTGTAAATTAATAGCATTTTGAATCGTACCCGTGGCTATAGTACTTGCCTTGGCAGGGACTAATAAGGAGATAACTTCTTTTGAGAGGCCATTTATCAATTTTTCACGGCATTGATTTGAAGTTGTATTCTAGGGATTGAAAAGACAAAAGATTGCATATTTCAAGGAGGAGTAGCAATAAATTTACCAAATTTGTTCCTTTTGATCATGCATTTCCTGGTCTGGAACAAAAAATAGTATTCATCAAAACTGATTTCATGGTTTGGTTACATGTATCCAAAGATGGAAGCAATTTATTTCTTATGTTAGTCATGATGAAGCTACTAATAAAGATGGCATTTCCATTTTATGTTTGAAGTTAGTTTAGTCGATGCTTTTTATAAGTAAAGGGATTTTTCGTTATTGTTTCACGATAAGTTGCAAAGATTTTGGATTAGCTTTGGATGAAGAAGGAGATTTTTATACTAATTTAAAAAATATTAATTTCACTATATTTTGGATCTGTTTGGATGATTAAAAATGGTTAATTTCAACTCTACATTCATAAGTCTCGGTTTTCTTTCATTCTCGTGGATTTTTGGTTAACTTTCCCAAAATTTAAACAATTTAGTTTTCTCTATTAGAGATTTTTTCAATTAAATTTTATCAAATTTCTATTTTCCTCTTCTCTTCTTATGCAATGGCTAATTACATTTACAACATATACACACTACATTTTATTAAACTCATTGTTTTTACAAAATATATATATATATATATATGCTTTGCATTCTGTTTGGAGTTTTCTTCCCCACTTCAGGGGTATGCTAGTTATAATATTGACCAGAAAGTTTATTACACGAAAATCAATCAATTATCTAAACTTTGGAAAAGAGATTTAATTACACGTTCCTATTAAACATTGGTAATGTTAGATTACATTCATGAAGAAAATATAATTCCATTTATCTAAACTTTGGAAGAGAGATTTAATTACACGTTCCTATTAAACATTGGTAATGTTAGATTACATTCATGAGGAAAATATAGTTCCATTCTTCACCCGTCTCCATCACCTATCCTTCGGATGGCAGTTTCAAAAGGAGTTAATATGTTATTGGCAAATTCACTCCACTTAAAATACAAACAAGAGGCACCTACATCAATCTTTTACATCCACATATTTTCCTTTTTCATTGTATTTCACATATTATACAAATATAATTTGAATAAATCCTTGGTAAACACCATGCTCAACTTTTAATAGCATGTGATAAAAAAAATGTACTCATTAATCTAGATTTTATAAAGTATAAATAAGAAACAAATCTCAAGTTTTATGTTCAAAGTACAAATTTATTCTTTTTACAAAACCATATTGGTTACGAGAAAAAATTTTCTTCTTTCCACAAGTTTATGGATCGAGTCAATTATGTATATTTGTAATTTTTAACTCATTTTTTCTAAACTTTTTAATTCTAAAATTAACCAAAAAACAATTCAAATTCATTATCAAAATGATCAATATTATTGAGATGTGTTGATTTGAGAATTTTAAAATAAAATTTATAAAGGTATTAGGTTTAATGATTGTTTTTTGGTAGAAAAAAATTTGTAACTTCATTTATAAAAAAAAAAATTGCAATCGGTAGATGCTTTGTAAGCATTTTATCAAGCAGCGAGGAATGAGGATTCAACTCACATGTTGTTTTTTAGAGTTAACATGATCATTTCTAAGATTCTGGAAACACCTTACAATTTCAAAAATCATTTGGGGAGAAATCCATCCTTCCCTACAGCCTGGAAAAAAAAAACTGATATACAAAATTACATCCAAAAATATATATGATGTTCGGTACTGCGTCCAAACAAAGAGAAAAAAAGAGCTTCTATCCACATAATTACAAAAACGACGTTGGATTTGAGAAATCAAATATAATGTCTCCACGATCTTCCCAGATCTTCCAATAACCTGGAGTTAATCCTAGACCCTCTTTTGAAAGCCCATTACTTCCATGATGTGTTCTTTGTATATATGTTGGAATGAGATGGAATGGAAGACATTTTTTTGTATGTTGATGTCATCAAAAATAGGATTCATATTAATATTGTCACAGGAATATTCACCTCTCGTCCATTTTATGACAACTTGGGAATCCCCGAACACCTGGAATTTCCTTGCCCCGCGGTCTCATGCTAATTTCAATGCAAGTTTGAGTCTCATTAACTCTGCTAGGTTGTTTGAGCCCGAGCCAATCCTTGCTTTAAATTTTAACCAATGGTTATATAATAAGTGCATTGTGCCCCCTGCGCCACACAAGAAAGGATTCCCTTGTGTTTCTTTGTCAAAGTATAATTAGGCCCATGTCTTGTCTATAACTTCTTCAACGAGCATTCTAGAATTTTTTACAGGGATACACTCTTTACAGCTATTAAGTATACTAACATATTGTAAGGTGCATTGTAGAGGATTAATCTTTAAATCCTCAAATAGGCATTAATTCCCTGATAACCAGACACCCCATGTTGCAATGAGAGGCAAAGCTCGATACTCCTTAGTATTGTTGTTTGCATTCCAATCTTTTAGACAACCTTCAATTGTATCCCCTTGCCAGAAGTTGCTTGATCCCACCAAAGAATCTAGTTCTTTCCAGACTTGTTTAGTATAAGAATAGTGAATAAGTATATGGTTGATATTCTCAACATTTTCTTTTCATAGCAATCACCAACCATGCATATATCTATTCCTTTTCTAAAGATTAACCCAGAGGAGAACCTTCTTCTTCAAATACAGCGACATAAAAATGCAAATTTTTAATGGGAATTTGTATTTCCAAATCCTCTACCACCACCAAACAGGCTTCTCCCTGATTTCATATTCAAATAACACCTTGTATCCAAGCTTCAGAGAAAACATACATGATTGTTCTTTAGCTTGACAACATAATCCTCCCATTGAACAACATTACCATTTGACAAACCTATGCAATCGACCTGTAACAATTATTGTCTCTATATAGAAGATGATTCATTATCTGCAACCTAAGACAGGGTGAAAAACCCTTTCTCCCTAAGTAAAGCTATTATATTATCTGATAGTTTGAAGGAGTCTTCACATCCAACCCATGGGTCTTCACCTATGCGCACCTGATGGTCATCCTCTACTTTCCAGGGAAGCCAATTACCGATGAGAGAGTAAGCCTTCACCGTGGATTTCCAAATAATTAGCCTTTTAGAAAGGATTTTGCAGGGGATTGGATCCAATCTTTCACTGAATTAGGCATTATATATTTTTGAACTATAAATTGACACCATAGTCCCTTCCCCGATAGTAGCATCCAAGCACTTTTTTCCAAAAAAGTTGTAGCAAAATGAAAAATATTTTTCAATCCCCAACCTCCATAATCTTTCAACCTAGCAAGATTCTTCCACCGGACCAATTTTATTCATCTATTATCCATTATGCCTGCCCATAGAAATATGAAGCATAGACGCCAAAAAATTTCCAAAGTGCCTTTTGGAATGAATGCCAGTGTCATTCAGTAAACTGAGATGGCTTCAAGCATCAATTTTAACATGATCAACCCGTTTCCGTGAGACATCCAGCGATTTCACCATATTGATATTCTCTTCTCAATTTTTACTGGTAGTCAATCCAAATCCTTTTTACCATAATGGTTTAAAGATTCTCAAGTAAACTTATATAAAAATACATCAAAATTAAATTTGAATTAATTATAATAAAATTTTATAATTTATTATAAAAACATCATATGATTAATGGAGTAAGTTGATGATGGTGATTAACGTCCACTAAGACCGAATTTGATTTATCATACCTCATTTGCAAAGGAAATCAATCTCTTGAAAGGCCTCATTTGATGTGTTTTCATATTCATACATGGAGTGCAATAACCCACCATCCTCCTCTGACCATGCATTAAGGGTTGATGGATCCATAGGATTGAGTTCATAACTCCAAGCATGGGGCAATACACTTAGGCAGTTATGATCCTTGAATTGATCATCGAGAAGTCCCATCACCCTATTCTTTGTCTATCATGAGGTTTTTGCATCTTTTACACCTAGTTCTTGTGCCAACATGCCCAAATTCGCCACAGTGGCCTCCTCTGGGGGTTTATACCCCATATGGTGTAGCTTGTTGGAATCCTAGAATGCATCCAAATGACCTATAGCAGGGTTGGACAAAATCACTTGACCGTCCAAAGGATCATCGATGAAGTCGACATCTTCCTCCTTATTCCCCATTCCACTCTCTACGCAATCTAAGCCTAACATCAACAGTGATAGGATGACCCTATGTCCACCCTAGCTAATCCTAACGAATCCCTACCACCCAACTTGTTTACACACTGGAGATCTCTCTTTTGGGGTTATGGATCTGCACGACAATTGATTTACCTTTTTATACCTTCCACCTAGCTCGTTTACACCAAGTCTTTCCTCGAGTCAATGTGTGCAATGACTCTTGCAATTTCTCAATCCCTTTCTTGTCCTTTATGGTTTTTTATTTGTTTTCTCTCAAACTCTCACCATATATTGTCATCTAGTGGGCCGATTTATCGAACTATTATTGTAGTAAGGGTTTGTAAATTTACGAGATCTTTGTGGCAGCATTAATACCATATTTTGGCTTGATCTTATTACCCATGTACTAAGAGCCTAAATATAACCTACAAGTGGTCTATTTTGTCCTTATTATCTATTCCATTGTCAAAACTATAGAGGGTAGAGTGAACAATTTGCGGTTTACTAGTTGGCTTTCTAGGAAACGTTCACTGGTATTCTTCTTCCTTGGAGTGGCCATACATGCACCATCTCAAGGCACCTCAAGTTCCCTTCTAAACATATATATCGTTCCCTTTATCCTACTCATATAAATTCAATTTTCCACATTTAGGGGTTCAGAGCATTCATTTATATTGTATGCACGACAATAAATGAAGTTTTGAGCATTGACAAGTTTCTTGAATTGTATAATTGTTACACATTGAAATTTGATAACCCTACTCTCAAATTTGTGATACATTTGCTAACCTAACATTATTATATTGTTCTTTATTACAGGACCAACTTTCACATGGTGCATGGTATATATTTGTGGATTTAAATGATTATGGACTTGTCTTGATATTGTTGCTTGGATTCTTTCATATATACACGTTGATGCTTATTGGTGTGCACTCATAAAGTTTGATGATCATGTGCATCGTAATTTTCATAAGCATCCTTTGTAAATGATACTTATATCTCTTTATCTACCAAGTTGCTTCTTGAAGTGTTTACATCACTTGTCATTGGTTTATACTTCATGAATATTGTAGAAGTTCAATGTTATCGCAAGCAATCATGAGTGTTTATTGTTACCTTCTCTCATTTGTATTGAACCATTCTTCTCTAGAAGTCAACCCAAGTAAATCTGAGTTCGTACCCTAACTTTTCCTAGCTGCAATGATAGGACCTAGTTTGACCACATAGGAAAACTCTCCTGAGGTTAGAAACCCTAGCCTAGAATACTAGAGGCAAGGTCGATCAGGAGTGGGTGGCTTGTCTGTCTGTTTCCCTAATCTCTCCCTTGTAGGGTGGGACTTTCCCTTGGCAAGAGTTTGAGCAACAAAATTTTGTTATCGTTGTCAGGGATAAATTCCATTCCCTGGACATATGAACTTTGGCTTCAAAATAAATTTTGATGAGTAAGATTCAAAGGTTCCTATGAAGTTTACTTTGTTGAAGGGAAGAAGCACAATTCCCTTAGAGGTTTTAAATGAATTGTTGTTTGATGGGTGACGCAAGTAGCATTGTCTTGAATTTGAAAAATTCACCTTGGCGACTCCGCTCTAATTTGATTTTGAACATGGAGACTATAGAGGTTTGGAATAATTGGTGTGGTCCAATTGTTCAAATATTCTGGGAGCTCCACATGAGGGTTACCATCCAAATATACCTAATATTATTTGTTTATTTCATGAAGATTATAAGTTGGTATGGCCTCATGTTATGTCTTTGATTAGGGTTATGATTGAATCTCATATTATATATGAAGATGTGTCGATGTTTACTTTTTCATGTACTTTGGAAGATAAGGTGGATAGTTGGTTTTGTGGTCTTGTAGGACCAATCAATCCATTTGTTGAATCTTTTAGGTTATTTCTTAAACATTGGGAGCCTAATCTTGAAGATGAGGAAAGGGATAAGTTTATCGGATGTACTATTGCATCACTCCAAAAGGAGGAAGAGGTGCCCATTACACCTACCATGGACGATGAAGTATGTGATGAACATGATGAATGATTTCATGAAGAGCGTGACCTCATTGAACACCACATGAATGAAGAGGAAGGTCAGCTACTTCAGGAATCCATTCAGGAAGATGAGTTGAAGGAGATTGAGGAAAAAGATGTGTGTTTTTATGGTAACTTAGCAACTTGCACCCTTTCCCAAACCTTTAACAATTTAGAAAGAAGGGAAGTACCTTTAGAGAAAGAGAAACCTGGTGAATTTATAGATTTGGATGAGAACCTAAAGGATCAAAATTACCAAAAAAATGGATTTTCCTTATCCATATAAAGTTGAGGACTCAATAAATTATACCCCTTCTCAAAATACTGAGCTTTTTGATCCTTCATTTGATGAAAAAGATCAAAACCTTGAAGACTTGTTCTACATTGGAAGATATGATTGGAATGTGATATGTCTTTATTTTGAAGGAGATCCATTTTATGATATTGAATATGAGGGTAAAGATGTCATTAATGAACTTGGACATGACATAGAAGTGAACTTAGAAGATCTTAAGAAATATTGACCAGTCCAAGTCTCGAGGAACATGAAGTGATTTGTCCCCCTCTGTGTAAAAGGGTTAAGTATGGTAGGGTTGTCTTAGATACAGAGAATTCCTTACCGTGTGCCTTAAAAATATTTCTCTTGACCTATGAGTATCCTCAACCTCCTTGTTTCTCTCCCTTACCCTTGACTTGTGAGTACCATCATCCTCCTTACCTTCCTTTGACTTATGAGTATTATCTTTCTTTACCTTAGTCCAAGAGAGTCATGGAAAGTCAACCTTTTCCTTACATATCCCAGCTAGAGTTACCCTCACAAGTTGTTTTCCTCGATGATCTTACAAGTAAATTCAATCAATTGGCCCATAGGTTTGATTACATTATCCCTATTGAACTTTGGATGGACAAAGTTTGTGGATATGTGAGTCAACCTTGATATATTTTGGGCCTTGTCCTTCATAGATACGATCTTTACTTGAGTTATAGACTTTAGAGTGACTGAGATTGAAACTGATACCCACCTGATGCTTGATATATCCCTATTTTGGTTGACAACCAAACACAAGGAAAGGTTTCCAACTATTGATAAGCTCCTTGAGTGGTTGCATTGGACTTTTTATTTCACCTAACATCAACATCCCTTAGTTATCCAGTAGGGTAGGAATGAATAAGCTCTTTGATCAGTAATTAGAATGCATTTTTATTTCCATGCATGTTTTCCTTTCATTCACATGTTTACTTTCCTGAACTATTTGATTTACATGATGCATTTGATTTTCCTTAAATTGATTTCTTGCATATGTTTTTAATGCTTTACTTGGTGAAAATTATTGATTTCTGCAAAGTAGTTTTTATTTTTGGGGTGGTATATTTAACCCAAATTTTATGTCATTTTTTTTACTTCTATGGTGTGTAGGTCACAAGTATGCAGATATTTTGCAGTGGTCATACACTCTTGCATGGAATGCATGTCCCCGAGTAGGAGCTAGATGTTACCCCCTCAAGGGTGACAACTTTTTGGATACCCTAGCAAGGGAGTCATGTTGTTGCTTGTGTGAAGTTTCATGCTCATCTTCGCAAGATCTAGAGAGAGTTCCTCTTGACTTCCATCAAATTCATGATTGTGCTAGTTCATCTGTGGTGTAGCTCACTTTCATCCCTACACCTTAGATGACAGATGCATTGTGGTGTGGTGTGGTGTGGTATGGTATGGTTTTTAGTTTGTTTCATTTGAAATTCCATGTATCAATACCTATTTGTACATGATGATATGACTTATTAGCTCGTCGTAAATTGGTGAACACCTAACAACTATCTATTAACACTTAGTAATGTTACATGGCTTTATTACTTGCCTCATAGTACCTTGGGGAACATGTTTCTGTTAAAAATGTGTTATTTCTTGGGTTAACTTGTACCATTGGATGTCTAGGCTAGATAGTGTTATCCACATCCCAACCATGCTAACCATTTTCCACCTCCCTGGTATCATTCATTCCATCCACATAAAAATTGCATCCTATTCATGTATGATTTCTCAAAGGTCAAAAAGAAAGGTCAAAATTAAAGCCTAAATCAATAAATCCACTAAGGCTAAGAGGTGAAGAGATGAATTTAAAAGCCAAATATAAAGTTTGAGCAATGCCCGTTGTTATGAAGCCAATGCCCCTAGTCCTTGTTTTGTCTATGAAAATCTAAATAAAAAGGACTTGTTCGATAAATTGAACATTTTAAGAAAAAGGCTTAAAGCGGTAGTAAGAAACAATGTCGAAGATGGTAACTTAATGCTAAGTTCCCTCTAGAAGGCTATTATAAGCAAAACGCCTAGCCAAATAAATCTAGATGAATAAATAAATGAATAATAATACATGTGCATGTCTAATACTTTGAGGCTCATCACATGAACTCATTCCCCCTTCCCTTTCATTATCATTACTCATTATTTCCTATTTTTCACCTAGGTACTTAGGAAATATGAGTTTTCCTAGGAGTTGATACATGTATAAGGGTTAATATTCTAGACCAGTTATTGATTCCCCTAGATCTTAAAAAAAAAATATTCTTCCCTTTGGTAAGACTTAGGCAAGTATTAAAAAAAATTGTCTTTGTTATGCTTCACTAAGAGATGTCACCAGGTGCTAGCAATTAATGTCTTTTTAAGAGGCTAAACCCATCACTTCAAGTGGGTATTATGCGTTGGGATATGTGAACCATGCATTGGGATCTGTGTATGCTATATTAGGATACATGTACTCTTATATGTCCATATCTACAAACATTGGGACCCTTGAAATTTTCCTTGGGATCCATGTACTGCATCGAGATACGTGTCACTGCATTGGGATCCATGACAGTGAATCAGGCCATGACAGGGACGCCATGTCATCACACATGCCACATGGACCATTTATATGCATCATCCTTGCTAATTTGGATGTTACATTCATGATCATGCACTATTTATTTCCCTTGGACCACATGTGGGGGGTATTTGATGCATTTGAGAGGGTGATTACACATTAAGAGGGTGGCCTCAAATGGTGATTTGGACCCCGTGGTGATATGAAATTTTATTTGGACCATTACTTGAGGAGCGCTTGCATTATTGAGCCCACACATGCCTCCTTGAGATGATTTCCTCGTTTGGATGGCTCACACATGTGAGTGATTTGAGTAGGTTAGTCTACATGTGGACAATTCCTTTCATTAGGGAGGCTTGTTAGATGGGCATTAGAGCTATTGGACCATTTGAGGTGACTATGGACCACTCCCTTGGATGTGGACATCACCTTTTTTATAGGCACACCTCTCTTGGCTTCTATATTTGTCCACATGTGTGGCCTTTCATAGTACTTTGACCTCTTCTAGAAGGTTGTTTCACTTTGTGAGGATATTTTGGGATGTATTTTATTATTATTTGTATTTTCCCATGATTTTATCGGGCTAATGGTTTTGGAGTTCATGGTTTTGATCTAGCACATGGTTTTTTATTGTACTTGAGGAGGAGCTTCACCTGTAAAAGGAAGATTCCTCCTCCATTTCAAAATGTTGGAGATTAATGAGAAGCTTCGCTATAGAGTTTTATTGAGTATATACTTCTCTTCTTGTGATTTTCTAGTTATTTTTCAAGGGCTATATAAACACTCTTAGAGGTTGTTTGGAAGAAAAGGGCTACTACAAGGCCAAATAAGTGTGGAATGCTCCATTTGGAAGGGTTCTCGAGGTATTTTTTCTCACCTTCCCCTTTGATTATTAAAGTTATTTGTTTATACATTAAGGTAGGATGTTTAGTGGTTCTTCCTTTTTCTTGGCCATCCTTTGAGTTCACCTTGTTTCGTATCAGGAAAGGCTCCTCCATGGATCGATCCTCCCTTGCAACCTAGAAGGCAACCTTCTAGCCCAAGGTAGTCCTTGAGGGGAAATCTTGTGGGTTCCATCAACACTATCATATCTTAAAACCCTAGCTTTTACTTGGATGTGAAGTGGTGACCCCATAATCCCTCTAAGGCATTGGTCTTCTTTTTGTCTTCAACCACCTTAAAACTAAAAAGAAAAGTTATGTTTTTTTGTGTTTTTTGAGCTTCATTGCATATCCTTTTATGATTTTGAAACTAGTTGATCTTCATCTTGTTATCCTTAGCTAGTTTTTGAAGGTTTGGGCATCTTTTTTGTTTCTTATTCTTAATCTCCAAACCCTAGGGCTATTTACATTATGCTTGTAGGTCTGATGCACCATTTGTTACAACCCTAAAAACATATCCATGAGTTGATTTGCATATTGTGCTAAATCTGCAAGGTTTCTAGAGGTCAAAGCCAAGGCATACCTTCCATTTTGAGGGTCATTGCAAGTTATTTATGTCCCAAATTTTCCTAGTTATCAAGCCATTTCCCAAACCCCTCCAACAACCTAAATCTTGCCTAGGTCATTGCCTTATCTTTGTTAGTCATATCCCTGTCACCATTGTCAAAATATGCAAGGTATTTGTGCCCTTGTTTGACCACAATATATACTTGGTTTGTTGTCTTTCTTGAAAATTTTTAAAGCCACAAGTGACCCAACCTTTGGACCCTCTAATGACTTACCAAATCCTCTCAATGTTATACATATATTGTCATCTAGTGGATTGATTTCTCGGACTCTCATTGTAGTAAGGGTTTGTAAATTTACATCATCTTTGTGGCAACATTAATACCATCTTTGGGCTTGATATTATTACCCCTATACCAAGATCCTAAAGATAACATACAAGCGGTCTAGTGACTCTCTTAAAGAGCGCAATCAACGCCTATTTTTTTATTCTCCTTACTGTCTATTCCACTATCAAATATGCAGAGGGTACATTGAACAATTTATGGTTTACTAGTTGGCTTTCTAGGCAACATTCACTAGTATTCTGCTTCGTTGGAGTGGTCATACATGCACCATTTCAAGCCACCTCAAATGACCTTCTAAACTTGTGTATCATTCCCTTTTTCCTTCTAGCGAGAGACCAATTTGCCACATTTAGGGTTTCAGAGCACTCATTTATATTGTATGCATGACAATAAATGAAGTTTTGAGCATTGACAAGTTTCTTGAATTATATAATTGTTACACATTGAAATCTGGTTAATGGTATGATAACCCTACTCTCAAATCCGTGATACATTTGCTAACCTAGCATCATTATATTGTTCTTTTTTACAACAGTAACTTTCACATGGTGCATGGTATATATTTGTGGATTTAAATGATTATGGACTTGTCTTGAGATTGTTGCTTGGATCCTTTCATATATACATCCATTCTAGCACTACACACTAATGCCCTAGTTCTACACTAATGGTCATATGCCTCCATCATATAATTTAATCATAACCTGAAATGGAATATGAAACGGTGGGCTAATACACCCAGCTAGGTCATCACACACTCATCATTCAATTCAACCATCACCATCCAAGTCAAATGGCATTAGGTGCCACAGCTTGAACTTCTATGAAAACCCTAAAACAAAATTCAGTAAATTGTTCCCACATGAGTAGAGAATCAGTATGGATGAAGCTTCATAAAACCAAAAAACACTTACATTATTGTTGTGAGTGTTGCAGATCCGAACAGGGTGTGAATTTTTGGCTATGCAATATGGTAATTTTTCATGATATCATCATTTTCGCTCACCATCTACTAATCAATATTACACAATCTGGAGAAGACCCACCTACACCGACATGGAATGGAAAATTCAACATATAGTTTGAGTTTTTCTCACTGGGCTAAAATGAATGGTGTTCTATTCTGACAAAATAAAAAGGAAACCTAAGTCATCCAATCAAATGAAGCAAAGCAAAGACACGAAAAGGGCTCAATGAAGCATGCTTACAGCTAAGGATGTCATCGTGGACACAAGAACTTGTAGTTAAAATGTCGCCCCCACACACATATATATGCTCATTTTTCAATTTGATTTAACTTTCTTTTCTCTTGACATTTTATATTCAATTATATTTTGCCTTAAATTGTATTATACTATTTGTATTTTAAATGAATTGTTAGGTTTATCCTCTTCCTTTTAATTTGAATCTTTCATTCATAAGAGGTCATAAGTTCAAATCCAGAGAGGGGTAGGGTATGTATACCTTTGTAGGCTTTAGCAGTCAAAACGTTATGCGGAGGGGTCCCTTGTCCCACAAACAAGGAGATCCCGTACACCAATTTGGTGTCTAGCTTGGCCATAACCTTAAAATTAGATTATTATATAATTATATTAACATTGTTTTTTCGATGTTTTATATTTTGATAATTACACAATAATAATAAATTTTCATTTATAAATTTTATAATAATATTTTTTATATAATAATTAAATCACAATAAAAATGAAAACACATAATAATATAAAAATAAAATTCAATAAAAATAAAATTTTCAATAAATTAAAATTTTATATAAAATTACATAATAATAATATAAAAACTAATTGTCCCGGATGGGGTGCCACATGGAAACGGGAGGCCACGTACCCTACCCAGGCCTCAAACCATAAATATGGAAGGTCGTCTCCCTTCACTTCAGTCTTGAATGAAGGGCGATCATTACTGCCCGCAGAGGATGGGAGGACAGCTCCCGCAAGTTAGGATAATGGCGGCTCTAAGGTTTAATTGCAGAGCTCGGGTGAGTACAGGAGTCATGTCAGCCAAAAGGTTAACTCTCCCACTCGGCACTAGCTGGCATTACTTCTCCCTCACGCTCTACCACTCTGCTTTCTCTACGAAAGGGACCTGCGAGCAGTGGGTCTTCCTCACAGTTACTCAGAGAATTCTCAGTCCTCTTGGCCTAGCCATGTCGAGGGAGAGGGCTAAGTCGAGGCTCATCCTATCCTAGTATAGTTATGTCACCCGATAGAGATGGGTTCAACAACTAGAACGAGCCTTGTCCATAAACCAGACTTAGTGCATGGAAAGGCCAAGGACTCCACCGATGGTGTATATTGAGGAGGTGATTCTGGAGGAACCCATCTTGTTTCCTTCAGAATCCCTCCTCTTCAAAGTTCCAGATGACTTGCATCTCCCCAGCCACCACACAGTGAGTATTAGTGCCCAGGCTTCCATGGAAGGCGCCACCACCTGCATCATTGAGGAGGAATTCCCAGGGGAATTCCTCCACTTGGACTCAAGTGCTTCATCCCAGGACACCAACAGCAAAGGCGAGGAAGCAACAGAGATGGCCAAGGCAGAGGACATTAGCATTGGGTTGGAGGAAGGGGGCACCGTGCAGGGGGGACACCCAGTCTTGGCACCTCCATTGTGTTATCACGCTAAATTTCCTTGGGTCTTATAGTTTGTTTTTACCTTTTTTAAAGCCTTAGATTTTAAATATTTTAAAATAATTTGTTCATCCCTTTAAACTTATGTTTGATAGGACCCCTTGGATGACTAAACTTTTGAGTCATAGCTCATGTTTTGATCCTCAATTTTATTTTTGATCATTGAACCCTTTTAGCTCATGGTTTATTCTTTTTGATCCCTTTCATGATTTTCCCCTAGGTCGATACCTCCCATGATCAGGATTATGTGACACACCTCTCTCCTCACTCATGACCTCACAAGCATGCCTCATTATCCTTGCTTACTTATCTAAGCATATTTTTGAATTGGAAGTGTTGCCTACTCATCAGGCAGTTCTGTAGCGCTTGTCACGTATATCATACCACTACCCCAAGTCATGATTTCCACGACCGATACCATATCCCTTGTTTTCAGTGCTAGAAGTCGGTTAAAGTGCCTTCAAAAGATATTGCATTTATGTTCCTTGATAACGGTTTCTAATTTTGAAAACTCAACAGTGTTGCACTGTGTGACTTCTCCAGTTCTGATTAGGCGACCACATGTCAACCAAATCTTACTACTGTGCGAGATTCTAGGGATGAAGTTTCCTCATTTTCATCTTATGATTGCATTGAAGAGTCTAACAGGTGTCTACTACACAGGTATCCATTGTTACCTCCTCTACGTATTAATCCTCACAAGAAATTTGTGATCAGGTTCTTTTTTTGCTAAGTTTGCACAGTGGTAAAAGATTCATCTTTGTATGATAGCCTCATCTCCTCTCTTTCTCAAACCTGTAAACCTCATGGCCCGTATATGAGTCAGATTTATGTTGTCTTCCTTAGCCCTTGAAGTTGCAAGCTTTAGACCAGTCTATCCTTTGTGTATGCATTCTGCTACCCAGAGGCGTTGCTTAACCTCGCGTTGCTTCCCCTGCCTCCTTTCATCTCGAAATTAAACTTTTTACTCAGTTGCATAGGGTCAGCCTTGCATATTTGAAACCCCATTCAAAGTCTCCTGAGCATTACCAAACCTTTTAAGAACCCTCATTCTGAGTCATGGAGACCCCTAAATCGAAGAAAGCACGTAAAGGAGGCAAGATAGTTAGGATAGAACCAGTGGACATGCTCCTTTTTAATATAGAACCCATGGCAAGAGAGGCATTTCAAAGAGTAGGGTGCCTTTTCTTTCGTCAGAAAATGCAGAGAGGCCATCCAGAGGTAGCAAGATAGTTTGCATTGCAGTTTGATGGTAAGAAAACTAAGGTTGGGGATTTGGAGTTTGAAGTGACTGAAGCCTCCATCTAATCTGCAACAAGGACCCCCATTACAGGTGAAAGGTGGTTCAAATCCATGGCTTTGAGTTCAGCTTATGAAAAATATCTCTTCAAACCTGAATATCAAGCTAATGACCTGTCCAAAAGTATGCCAAGGAGCCAATTGATTGAACAATTTGACAGACTATTGAAGATCATACAGAGATATTTTACTTGTGAAGGGAGATTCAACACATTATACCAGTACCATTTAATATTGTTGCTACATTTTACTAGTAAGGTTCAGATGAATATTCCTTATTACTTGTTGAGGAGTATAGGTAAGATGTCAAACATGATACAGGCCAAATCTAAAGATGTGGATTCTAGCCTTTTCCACTCTGGATTAATCAAAATGATAGTATCAGAGGAATTGGGAAAGAAAGATATTTCATGGGAGCATTTTGTGGTTACCTCCCATTTTAAGTTGGATTTAGCACCCACTCCTCAATCACAGAGGGCAAGTTCTTTGTCACCTACCAGTACTACCAAAGTAGGGACCAATAGGAAGAGAAAGGGAAGAGGCCCTGTTCAAGTGTCAGAGGTCAACAAGTAGGTCATTGAAGCTGAGGAGGAAGTTTTTCCTTCTCCACACAGAGATTTTTCACCACCTCCTCCACCAGGGTTAGAAGAGGTGCCCCCTTCTACCAAAGCTACATCTAAGAGAGGGAAGAAGCTTCTCTTTTCCCCTTCTCCTCCAGCAGTCGAAATCAAAGGTAAAAGACTTTTCACAAGTTCATCAATTCCTAAGGAGGATTATAGAGAGCAGTCCTTACCAGAGATCCCTATTCAAAAGAAGAAGGGGAAGAATATTGAAAAGCCTATAGAGGAGAAATTAGAAACCCTTGTACAAAAGAACAAGGGTAAAGGTGCTAAAGGACCTTTGGAGAAGAGAGATGAGACCTCTGAGAAAGGCATTGAGAAGCCTATAGAAAGAAAACAAGAATCCCTTGTACAGAAAGGTAAAGGTACTAAAATACCTTTGGAGAGAAAAGAGGAAACCCCTGTGAAACACTTCGAGGAGCCTGTGGTAAGAAATGAATAAACCATTGTGCAGAGAAAGAAGGGTAAAATTAAGGCCACTGAGAAACCTGATGAGGTGGACAAAACACTTCCCATGCAAGAGGAAGAGGATTCTGAGGAAAATCCTATTAAGACTGAGCATGCCACTGTCCCTCCTGATAGTCAGACCTAAAAAACGCTTATCAAGCATCTTAGAGATGCAAGGAAAGAAATAGCTCGTCTTAAAGCAGAATACAGGGTCCACTTGACTCAAATGGAAGAGCTCATGGCTGGCTACAATCATACCCTTGACTTGGCAAGGTTTGCAGCAAGAAAGGCTCTGCCCCTTAATAAATAGATGAAGAATACAGAGGCTTTTAGTCTCAGAACAGGAAGTTAAAGGCAGAGTTAAAACACTTTCAAGATGACGTAGCCCAAAGGAATTTACAGGTGTTGGTCAAATTTTCCATTAAGGATGATAAACCGGCAACTAAGGAGAGCACAGCTACACAAAAGAAGTCGGTCAATGCTAGGAAAAAGAAGTATGTTGTGCCAATTAAAGATCCTCTTTCTACCAGAAAGAGTGTCAGACTAAGTGTTAAAATGACAAAATAGTTGGTAATGGTAAGCCCCATTTTTGAGAATTTTTCTTTTTGGGAGGGTTAACTGATATGCACATACTAGATGTGCCATCTATACAGGCACTAGAATATTTGGCCCATTTTGCGACGGTTGTTTCGACGCTTATGCGACGTTATGTCGTTGATATGGCGATGAATTTGGAGTCTCTGAAACGTCAGTTTAGGTGATGTGGCATTTGCGACGAACTTGATCAAATGTTGCACAAGCGACGATATAGGCAAACAATCTCAAACCAACTTTTCGTCTAAATTGCGACAACAACTTTTATAGTTAAACCGACGCATCAATAGAAGATGTCATCGCATATTGGACGAAAACTTTTTGTTGTTTATGTAGCTAAACCGACGCAACAATAGAAGTTGTCGTCACATATTCGATGCCACTTTTCGTTGTTTATATAGCTGAATCGTCGCATCAATAGAAGTTGTCGTCACCTATTCGACAACAACTTTTTGTTGTTTATGTAGCTAAACCGACGCATCAATAGAAGTTGTCGTCGCCTATTCGACGACAACTTTCAGTTGTTTATATAGCAAAACTGTCGCATCGATAAAATTTGTCGTCACCTATTCGAAAACAACTTTTTGTTGTTTATGTAGCTAAACCGACGCATCAATAGAAGTTGTCGTCGCCTATTCGACAACAAATTTCCGTTGTTTATATAGCAAAACTGTCGCATCGATAAAAGTTGTCGTCGCCTATTCGACAACAACTTTTTGTTGTTTATGTAGCTAAATTGACGCATCAATAGAAGTTGTTGTCGCATATTCAACGACAACTTTCCGTTGTTTATATAGAAAAATTGTCGCATCGATAAAAGTTGTCGTCGGATATGCGACGACCAAAATTTATTTAGAAAAAAAATAAAAAATTATTTTGGGTATCAATTTTGATATTAATATTAATATTAATATTAATATTAAATCCCAAAGGGTATTGCATGAGCCCCGTATTGATTTCACAAAGCCTTGGGACTTCTTTGATGGAGCTTATCAAGGCTCTCCAAAAATGTGTGGGGATGGAGTCATACTCTTTTTAGATCATTACCACTTCTTCTCCTTAAAATATGGAGCAGGACTGGGAGCAAATAACATGGTTGAATTCTACACCCTCTAGATGTTGATGAAAGTGGCACTTGAAAAAAATATTAGGTGTTTGCAAATTCTTGGAGATTTTAAGTTGTTGATGGATTGGGATAATGGAAAATTTAATATTACATATTTGGTCTTAGAGCCAATCATGGCACTATGCTTGGAGAAAAAATCTATGTTCGAGGAGGCCTCATTTTTCCATATCTACATGGAT
>SNQJ01S0014012.1:0-18631 GCA_010110895.2 Picea sitchensis
CATTTGAAAAAAAAATTACAAGTTAAATGAGTACATCAATAAAAAATAACATACTAACCTTGCAAGTTCAAAATCTGAGCTATGTAGATCGAGAATTGGATTTGTTCAACCGGTGGGTGACGGAAAAAATAAACATCTCAAACTAAAGCCAAGAACAGTGTCTCAACTATAGCAATTGTGTTGCAAAGTCTCTTAAAGTCACGTATATATAGATAAAGTAGTCAACTAGCCATTAACACCGACCAATGAGATAGACAAAATTTTCGTCGCTATTGCCACGAAAGTTTGTCGCTATAGCGACGAAAATCATGACTAGGTTAAATTAAGATTTTAATCGATATTGCAATGAATGTTCATGGCAATAGCGATGAAAATCCCGCCCTGTTTAAAAAAAATATGAAACTAGTGGAAGCGTGGAAAATTTTCGTGGAATAATCCGCCCATATGTAGTAGTGATTCTACAAAGAAGATCTTTGTTTAGTAGACTTTCTTCTTTTGTTCCCATTACTTTCTTCTAATCATCATCATATAAGCTCTCAAACCAATTTTTATCTTATTGCCTTCAATGTGCAGAGTGGTGTTGACTCCATGCCCAATCGTACACCACTGATCTACAGTTAGAATGTTTCCCTCTTTCTTTTTCTTTCTTGTTGATCCACCCTTTAAAATTTATTTATTTATTTCTAGGTTCGAATGATAGAGATGAGACGGAATTTGTAATATTGTGAATATAATAGAGCCATCTCTAGATTTTGTGTATTAGACCTGAGACTTTTTTACTAATAGAAATCAACTTATTTCATGTCATATTATTTATGTCTTACTCTGATTCAACTTTCTTTTGAATTCTTCAATTGATCTATTGTATATGTATTACAATGCAGGTTTTTTTGTGATGCTGTTATAATTTTATTAGAGTTTATATTTTGATTATAAGAAGTTCTTGTGTCAAAAGTTTTTCTTCATATGTCTACTAGTATTGCCTGATGTGAGTAGTAGACATATTTGACTTTCCTCATGAAAGTATTCCATATATCGCTCTTACTCTTTAAACCTTGATCCAAGTTAGCCAAGACCTCATTTGCTGATGCATTTTATCTGAAACTTTCTTTGATTTACACTGTTTTGATATGTTTTGATCAATTTGACATCTTATCATAAAAATTGCCTTAAAACCTACTCATGGGTGTTGAGATTACACTTTAGCAGTCAAAGTGTGACTTTCAGTGCTAACATTTTTGGCATCGTTGTCAGGGACGACAATGAAGACACCTTCCTTGGGTGAACTATGATGATTAGATCTGGCTTTGGATGGTGAACTAAATCTAGACACTTTTAGACTGCTTATCTTTCACCATGGTGACTCCATTGTTCAGAGATCCATGAGCGACTCCACTATTTTGAAATGGAAAAGATCCTAGCTCAGAGGTATGCATTTTGTGACTTCTCTAGTATAATTGGCTTTTCAAATCTTGTACTTGATAGAGAATTATGGGAACCTTACCATTTGACGTTTGGGGGAAACGAGCATGATTATCCTGGTGAACACTTATTGGATTTTCATGAGTGTATGCATAGGCTAACTATTGATCACGAGGATGTTCTTATTAAAATGTTCATATTTTATTTGGAAGGACATGCTCATGAGTGGTGTAGAACCCTCTCTGTTGCTAGCGTTCATTCATTGAAATATTTTCATAATGCATTCAATGGTTATTACAAATAGAGGTATTATATTGATCTTCCTTATGAGGAATTTTGTATAGAGTTTGATATTTTATCTAAAATATATGCCAATTTTAAAGATCAAGGTGCTAGTAGTGAAGGAATTGTTGAAGAAGTAATTTTTCCTCACATTCCTCAACCAATTTCCAATGTTTTTCAAAGTGATATACTTTTCCAAGAAATTGGAATAGAAGCAAATAAGAAGAAAAATGAAATTGGCAGTAGTCATGAAACTGGAAGTATGTAGAGACAATCCAAACTCTAGCTGGAACAACATGAAGAAATAGATATCCTTGATCCAATGGTATCTAATTTGGAGGATTTTATCATCCTCATTTATGCACCTTTTATCTCAGAACAAAAGGATAGAAAAATACTTAATGTAAAAAAATTTGCACATGAGTTGTCATATCCTCTGAATCAGCTAGGATTTCACCATGAGCTCCATGATCCAGTAAATGTTTTGATGGACATAGTTTTTTAGAAAGCCCCTTATGTTGCAGCTTTGGATTTGATAAAAAATTGCATCTGTAAGTATGAACCATTGATGACTTTTCTGCTGCAAAGGTTATATTATTTTTATGCTTTCATCTACAATATACAAGAAACTTTCTTTACTATCCAAATGATTGCATGGATTTACTGAAAATATGATTATACTTAAGAAAATAAGATCAACTGGATAGACTAGTGTAGGAATGTATATAAATAAGCTTCCTATGCAAGAATTTGGTTTGCATAGAGTGTGTTTTAGTTATTTGGTATGTCAGTTTTCAACAATAAGCAAGTGCTCTCAATGCATGAACAATTCATAGTTTGCATCACAGATTGATTGTGGAACATCATAGATAGAGTAGATGTTGCATGGATGAAATGGATAAGGCATTTCATCTACAAATATTCTTGGAGCCTCATAGGGAGGTCTTCATCCCCTATGGAGATAGATGTTAACACATAGCATGTATAGGTCTTGATGTCGTGAGATTATCCATCGTGATAAGGATAAGCCCTCATGAGTCACACCTTTTTTCATTTTAAATCATTACCTTCACAGGTCACGCCTCCAAATTATACATAAGGTCTCTTTTTTTCACTATCCATCCACACAAGTATCAAGTCAATTTAGTTTTTTGTGCCACCAACTCACTAGGAGAGTTCGCAGTGTACTCCAAGTACATTTCTCTCTCATATCTCTTCATTGATTTAAAGGATCATTTCAAAAAATGATTTTATTGTTGTTAGGGATTTCAATTTAACCTCTTTTCAAGAGTTATGTTATCAAATCCATTAAAAAATTCCTTGAAGTATGCAATCTATGTTTGAAATCGACACTGCTAATTGGCGCTGTGAACTGTCTTGGATGAAGGTTGGAGGTTAGGTAGCTTGCAAGAATCTGGGTGAAAATGTGAAATTACCATCATCAACCTCATAGCCATCAGGTACTCCATGATCCTCTTTGTCTTGTTTGGAGGTCAGTAAAGGAGTTTGGCTTCTTTTTTTCTCTTAGAGTTGTGAAATTTCACAGGCGCTGTGAACTGTTGAAGGCGTTGTGAACTGGCTGAGAGGGGTGTTGCGAACTCTTTTCCTGTAGCAGTTGCTTCTAAATATCTAATCATAACTCCAAAATAGTGATGTGGGTTTTTCTGAAATTTCTTTTAGAGGTTCATGATAATGGCATTCATTTGTTGTCCAAATTTTAGCCTAACCCAGTTTGGCATTCGAGAGATATAATTAAAACACCAGTGTGCTGCAAATTGGCACTACAAACTCTCTGTTTTGCATAGTTGTTGGATAGTCGCCTTGTTTGGAGGTTGTGACCTGTCAAGGAAGGTTCAAATGGTCTCCTAGTATTTATTTGGACATGAAGGAAATGTGTTCTATCTACGGATCAATCAAAATGACCTGTTTCAAAAGGCATTTATTAGTATAGACAAAATCCCCAAAAAATAGGAATTTGTTAGGATTTTGTTGGAATCTTTTGTAACAAGACTCCTAAATGGAGGAGGATCCTATGTAACTCCTTGGTTTAGACCTCCTTAGGGTATATAGATATTATTCACTATAAATGAAAGGGTTTTTGATGAGAAAAGGGTTGGATTCATGATCCAAGAAAGGAGAAATCTTGAGGAGTAGTTTTAGTTGTTGATTTGTAAGCTTGAGGGCCTGTTTGTAACCAACATTTTTTCCATTAATATTCATGAGAGTTATTTATCATTTTGTCTTCTTATTTTTTCCCATTTCTTATTATCTTCTTGATTGAATATATTGTAGGTTTTGAGGACCAAAGACTGCCTTTGATTAATGGATCCCTGAGCAGCAAAGGATATGTTGTACATGGCCTGTTAGTCATTGCTTTTGTTCAATGATTTTTCAATCTATTATATAGACAAGATCTCTGTTTAGTAGAATTTCTTCTTTTGTTCACATTCCTTTCTTCTAATCATCAACATATAAGCTCTTAACCTAATTTTTAGCTTGATTTCCTTCAATATACAGAGTGGTGTTGACTCCATGACCAATGGTAGACAACTGATCTATAGTCAGAATGTTTCCCTCTTTCTTTTTCTTTCTTGTTGATCCACCCTTTTAAATTGATTTAATTTTCTCTAGGTTCAAATGGTAGAGTGTTATAGTGGGAAAACCCCTCTATGGACTACACTAGGGTTCAACATCCAGGCAGATCTAACCATCCAAAGTCTCCTACTTTTAACAATTTCCCCGACAATACCCCACATTCATGCATAAAATACAAAGTATAAGGATCTGGTAACTCTACCTTAAACTCTGCATCTGGTGTCGATCCTTTTACGTTCGGTTGTTCCTCAACTGCAAATATCCTCCCAAGGCCGACCTGCATTCAGCAAAAGACAAACAAGAAACTATGAACATACATCTTATATATGAATTAGTGGGTTAGATGTCATAATAAAATGTAAATCAAGCATAAATATTGAACACATCATAGGTGGGACAAAAAAAGTACTTCTTTATATTAATCTCACAAAGTCACTTACAAATGAGATTGGTGACTGCTCCTCGAACCTGATCCAGGATCCTCTTCACCAAGCTCCAACTTCTTCCACGTATCTTTCTCCTCTCACAATTCTCTCTAGGGAAATGGCATAGGCTTATGAATAAGGAAAAAGGCAAGAATAGGGAATTCTGACTCAAAACTCACAATGTGGCTGCAAATTCTTGGGGCAAGGGGGGAAAGTGAAATGGGAAGAGTTTCATCATTCTTATGCTTATCTCTAGAATGACTCCCCAACACCTCCTTTTATATGACAAAAGGATGGTTATTCAGTTGGGTGACGGGCTATAGGCAGTGGGACAGTTGGGAAACTACCCAATAGCCTGTAATCTCAACTAATTCGTTGCAACTTTTTAATTTTTACAACTTTTGTGAGTATACACGGGCTGTAATGGTGCAGCTAGCATACGTACAAGAGCTATAGTGGTGCAAAAAGCGTGTGTACATGGGCAGTAATGAGGCAGGGTGCATACATCTTCAAAAATGTGTTTTTTAAGAAGAGCTGCTCAATGATGGCTTGGAAAAAATAGCAAGATGCCCTGATGCCAGGTATGCATGTATGGTGAAATTTAGGGTTATAACATAGAGATGAGATAAAATTTGTAATATTGTGAATACAATAGAGCCATCTATGGATTTTTTGTATCAAACTTGAGACTTTTTGACTAATAGAAATCAACTTCTTTCACGTCATCTTATTTTTGTCCTAATCTGATCCTACTATCTTTTGAATGCTTCAATTGATCTATTGTATTTGTATTACAATGAAGGTTTTGTTGTGATGATGTTATCATTTTATCAGAGTTTATCTTTTGATTATAAGAAGTTCTTGTGTAGAAATGTTTTCTTCATATGTCTTCTAGTATTTCCTAATGTGAGTAGTAGACATATTTCACTTTCCTCACTCAATTTTTCCATCTACCCATCTGACTCTTTAAACCTTGATCCAAGTTAGCCAAGACCTCATTTGTTGATGCATTTTATCTGGAACTTTCTGTGATTTACACTGTTTTGCTGAGTTTTGATCCATTTGACATCTTATCATAAAACTTACCTTAAAACCTATTGATGGGTGCTGAGCTTACACTTTAGTAGTCAAGGTGTGACTTTCAGTGCTAAAACAAGGCAAACCCTCAACGAAATTCATAAATTCAAGACTACACATATGAAAACAATACCTTTTTCTTCTAGTAGACTTATGATGTTGCGGTTTTGTTATCGCGATTTTGTTGTTGCGATTGTTCTTTTGTCATTTTTCAACTGCACTTTTCCTACCGCGATTTTCCTACTGCACTTTTCCTGCTGTGATTTTTTGCCGCACTTTTTCTGCTGCACGTTTTCTACAACACTCTTATTTATCAATAATACCTTCCCAAATAACCTTTCACAAAATAGATATTCAATGATATTCAATAGTTGATAATGAGAGACCTTGCTCTCTTATTTATACTCTCCAAGTAGCTTCCTCTAAAAGTATCAACTTTTTTCCACTTAACCACTTTTTCCACTTCTAAGTCACTTTGCTACAAATAGTAAATTCTCCACTTCTAGTTGCAACTAAATTATTATTTAATTAATTTCTTTTACAACCACTTTGACTTATCCTTAAATAGTAAAATCACCACTTCTTGTTGCAACCACTTTAATATTTAAATAATTTATGTTTGCATCCACTTTAACTACTTTATTATTTAAATAATTTATCTTTACTCACAACTTGTTGCAACTAAATTTTCTATAACTAGTCAATTCATAACTTCTTTTATCTTAACTAACTTCTTGTTGCAACCACTTTATTATTTAATTTATTTCTTGATGCAACAAATATACCCATGATTAACTCCTAGTTACCATCAATTTGACTAGTACACTTATTCTAGGAGCTTCTAGAATAATTGACTTCTTTGACCTTCTAGGGACTTCTAGATAACTCATACGGGTTCTCCAACTTCATATGGCCATAACTCTCTAACCGTGAGGATTTATGTGACGTTCCACATATCACTGGAAATGGAATGACATGTACTATCCATATAGAATAGTTTACCTGCAAACATATTAAACTTCATTCCATTATACATAAATCAAATTGAAGTCCCTTAATCATACTGTTGGGGATACCGAGATTTTCTACTGGACTTGCTTCAAGGGTTTCCATCAATGAAAACCAGCCCAATTATTCAGCAATGACTCCTGCCAAATGAAAAGGGAGAATAAGGGGGCATCATGCCTCCACACCCAAAACTAGGATTCACATAAGGTGATGATACAGAGGATCGAAAGTGTGAAGACATGTCTGGCATACCATGAGAAAAATGATTAGAGGCTCAAGGTATTGGTTCAGTATCATGATTTGGTGTACCACTCGAAAATATAAAAGGATTTGTCCCCATGGAATGATAAAAGACCATGGGTTAGGTAGCACTAACTGAGGGACTCACAGGGCTCCACTAACCATAGGAATGCATAATCACGATGCAATACAAAATACTAAGGACACCTAATAATCATAGAGCACACCAAAGTAAAACAAAAAGGACAATGCACACAAACATGATATAGTGGTTGAAATGGGCCTCCCTCACTAGAGTAGGTATGCCTCACCAAAGAGGGGCCTGATACTCTCTTCAAACAATCGTAGGTATCAAAATAATTGGTAAGGGCCCTTGTGGGCTTAGCAACACAGTCGGTCAGATTCCCCTGGAGAGGTAATCCTCCATAAAGGTTTTTTGTTGTCCGACCCTTATTTGAATTAGGGTACCTGAAGAATAACCCTTGAAAGTAACCTATGTGGCTATCTATGTCAAGAAACTATAGCCACCACGATATAGCCAATGCACAGATGAAAAATTGTAAGTAGGGTCCACCATATGGGTAGGGTAACAAAGCCTGGAATCTTGAAAGCACCACCTCTCATAGAGGTAAAGGTACTAGAAAGACCCACATATACAAATAGTTCCCTAGAAATATCTCTAATGCTAAGAAGGTATTAAAGGGATATCTCTACAACCAACTTCGCGCAAGCTCGTGCTTAACTCCAGTGTGAGAAGAGCCTCCTGATGTCACCGATTATACAATGTATTTTACCAGTCCCTTAGTCAAACACATATGTTGAGTTTAATATCCTTGGAAAATTTTACTCACAAAATCTTATTCCAAGGCTCTAAATCTTAAGCTAGTTTGTGCACCCTGAAAAATAAAATGGTTTCTAATCAATTTTAAATTTATCAACGTTACTTTTAGTGGATTGTTTTACTCAAAATATGTGGTTGTGAAACTGATGATGTTATGACTCAACAATTAAAAGAAATGAACATGAATATAATGCAAAGTCCTAACTTCAATTCTCAATAAATGATAAGCTTTTCAAAAATGAAACTTTCAATTCAACTCTACCATTTGAAATAAGATGCAATCTTTCCATACATGTATCAAGATCAATAATAAGAACCCAAAATACCAAATTCCATAATGCAAAATGTATTATTTTTTTGTATTTTCAATATAAAGAAATGATAATGCATGGAATAAACAACAACTTGATATATAAACCCTACTGTAAGAAAAAAGAGACAAACCAGGTAGGATATCAAGAAGCAAACACCCAACCCAATATGCAAAGACAATAAATGAAAAATATGATGAGAAAGAAAAAAACGCATGAAATATCAACCATAGAAAGGTTTTCTATCACTCTCCAGGAACTTAGAATTCATGATAGAGACCCAAGAAGACTCAACAACCATCAAAACTTACCCAACAAAAATCAAACTCAACAATCATGCAAACAAGGATGATGTACATGACTATCTAGGAAAAAACCACGTATGTACACGCCCTATAGAACGACAATTTGTGTATGTCTGTGTATGTCAAGGGAAAAACCACGTATATGTATTAAAACACTACTAGGTTAAGGATAAGGCCAAGAAACTCAGACCCAAATTGAAAATAGGTTGTCAAGCAATCAAACGAAAAGAAAACTCAAGCTAGCCGAGAGAAATCAAAGGAGAAAAAACACTCCTACCCATTTTGTGATATTTTGAAATAATTCAGTAGCCAAGGGGTTATCCCACAATCTAATTTGTTTTCTTTTGAAACTTGTGTACCTAAAATATTTCATTGTAAGGTTGAGAAAGACAGGATGAAAATAAAGTAAGATATAAGCATGCCATTTCATTAAATTCTCTGTGAATCATTACCTTATCTAATAGACATGTGGACTAATAAACATGACAGATTCACAAGAGTAAGTAAGAAAACACTTTCCTTTAGGTATTAATGATGGAGGTAGGTATTAATACCAAATAATCAAATGGATATAATTAGGTATGGTAGTCTTTAATACTCATTAACTCAAAGAAAACATATTGGCCATAAGAAAAATGAATCCAATGATTTGAAAGTCAGTTACTAGAACTCAAGAAATAATTTTATATTCCAAATCATAAAATGTCCTCAGATGAATCATAAAATTAATATATACCATGCACCACTATAAAATATTCAATAATAGATTCATTATTCAATCATTGCAAAAAATTAATAAAAAATGTAAAAAAATACAAAATATTATGCACTGAATATACTACAAATTTGATATAATTATCACAACCAATAGACAAATACATCTTGGAAATATTGTTTTCATTAATGTCAAAGAAAGGGGGAGACTATAGATGTCCAAGAAAAATATTTCAAGATTGAGATTATTAGAAATATTTTTTTTGGATGTTTTATGCTCGGTTTGGATACCCTATATTTGAAGGAAGTTTTACTATATATACCTATCTCAAATGGGAGCATAGGTTATATGGTTGTAAATCTTATTCCTAGACATTTCCAATGGTATATGGAACTCCCTCTAACTCCTTAAGAATGAGGAGATATGAATTTTTATTTTAGATAACCCAACAAGAAATTTAAGGTTGGCCCTAAAAGTGAGCATAAAAGCATTATAAATACATGACAAATATGCACATTTGAAGAGAATATAAGAAATAAGATTAATTATGAGGTGCACAAAGGGAGATGGGGAGTATTTTTGGGGTCTAAAGGTGTAAGACATGTTTTTGGAGTTTCAAGGGTGTGCTATGAAGGATTGAGGTCTATGATGCTACAAAGTTCATTGTGTTGAGCATATGATGTTGATGTTTGTATTTATATTTTGGGAATTATGCTACGAGGTTCACTATGGAATGAAGGATAGGGTTTGAAACTATGTTTGGGGTATGATACAAGGAGAGGCATCTGAACATGAAATTTAAGGTTATGATGATGTTGTGAAATGCATGGAGTATGAAGCATGCAAGTGAAGTCAAAAGTACTTTGTGTATGGAGATCTTATATTTTTATTGTTGGAGATTTTCAAATTTGAGCATTTATTCTCCACAAGAAAGTACAAGAATACCCATCTACACCATTATAGAATCCTAGGGAAGACATTAAAGACCCAGGAAGATAATTCGACCCCACAAGATAAATAATAATAAAATTGAAGACCCAGAAATAAGAAGTCGGCCCCAGAATAGCACTCAGATCAGTATAGATATAGGACTGGCTCATTTCATTTTGACAGTCAGACAACTCCTTTGGTAGTGTGCACAAGGCAGTTGCATCTGCAGTTTTGGCAGTTTCACTTTTTATGGGTTACTGTTTATCTTAGAGAGTGCACCACACTTGGAGAATCTCTTTCTTAGTTTTTCTTTGTCATATTATTGAGGTGCTAGGTCTCGGTGATGCTATCCTTGGGGAGGATCTTATCTGTATGGTATTTTGGCTATTGATTGTGATGTACTGGTAATATATTGGACTGAATTCTTCTAGAGAGAGTTTGTTGAGTTTTCTCCCAAGTTTGGGTTTCCCACGATAAACTCTTGTGTTCTTGTGTCTACTATGCATGGTTAATATTTCTAGATCTTGTTATTTTTGTTGCATTGTTATAGTTGATATTTTTAGTGTATAGTTATTCTATGATAATTTATCTATGAAAGTGAATCTTTTTATTAATCATAAGGAAATAACTATCAAGAGCTGAGAATCATAAAATATCAACATGGTTTCAATGCTATTTGAAATATTTCCACTGCACAGTTTCAATTTGTTGTTGCAATTTTCCACTACATGAACTTGAACTTGTCAAGATTGTTGATCAACTTATTGGAATATGTTGAGGTTAAGTTTTCCATAGATAAACTCACCCTAGCATAGCACACCTTTTGGTGGTCTAAGATTACAACTTGGTGAAAGTTTAAATTTCTCACTACAGTTGCAGTTGCAGTTAAAGTTTCCAATTATAGTTGCACTTGTAGTTGTAGTTTCCAGTTACAGTTGTAGTTGTTAGTTTCAAAAACCTTAATATTAGAAGAGAATATGGATGGTGCTACAAATTTCAGAGGTATGCACTTATACATGTTTCAAAGTTATATCATTTAGCATAGTATGAGGATGTTTGTTGTAAATGTGTTGAACCTGCACAAAATAGATCTAGCTAAACAATAATACACACATTTGCAGAGAGAATTGGAGAAAGAAGAAGAAGGAGAGAAAGAATAGAATAATTCTTATTAGCCGTTGTGAATAATGAATAATTTACACATGATATACTATGTATAACTCAATGAGTTTGACCTGAGGTGAAACAATACACCATAGTGGTGGTCTAGAGTGAATTGGACACACACCAACAATTACGGGAGTGAACTGCCACCTATTCTAGTCTCTCGGGTAGTTACGGGAGTGAACTGCCACCTAGTTGAGTTAACTAGTCAACTAGTCTTCAATTAACTAACTGAACAAAGAGTAGTGAAGAGTTAACTCAGGGAATCAAGTCTAATGCGCCACTTTGGTGATGAGACCAAGGCAAGGTCAAATTAGCATGGTGATGATCCCAACGTTGCATGGTGNAGAGTGAACTGCCACCTCGCTGAGTTAACTAGTCTTCAGTTAACTGACTGAACAAAGAGTAGTGAGTTGGTGATGATCTCAATGTTGCATGGTGACAAAACCAATGCAACATCTAAACTCAACTCAACTCAACTAGTCAAACTGAAGTGTCAACTGAAAGAGAATATTCTCCAGGTGGAATATTCTCCCCTAAAATATAGGAGACTGGATAATGACTAATTATGACTAATAAACAAGGAATAATCTTATGAAAAATAAATCCTAGGTGTGTGTGAAGTAACTCCAACACCCCCTTGAACATTACTATGGTGAAAATAAATATTGAGTCCCGACAACGAGGCTATGTTAGGTACCCAAGTACAAAAGATACACTGAAAATAAAGTGAGGAAAGAGGGAAAATCTCATGGGGAAAACCCTACAATGTATGTAAAAAGAAGAACTATAGTTGTTAGGCAACTGTGTCCTTCACTCAAAGACGACCTCACAGAGAATGGAATTTTTTCTCAGTGAAGGTCTTGGTGAAAATATTTGTTATTTGTTCTACTGAAGGACATAATTGTAAGTCGATGATCCCATATTTTACTAAGTCCCAGATGTAGTTCATGTGGATCTCGATTTTCTTCTTCCGTTTCCTCTGAACTGGATCTCTGCAGAACTTCAGAGTGATCTAGTTGTCACACCAGATGACGATCAATTGATGAAACTGAATTCCCAACTTAGTGAGAAAATGTTGTAGCCACATAGCCTGAATGGTTATGTTAACTACCCCTCTGTAATCTACCTTGGCTTAAGATAGAGAAATGACAGCTTTCTTCTTGCTCGACCAACAAATAGGACCGAAACCAAGACTGAGTGAGTAACCAGATGTGGACTTGCAATCAATGTTATCACCAACCCAGTCAGAATTAGTAAAACCAATGAGATCTAATGTAGAGTATGTTGCATAATGAATCCCAAAGGTGATGGTTCCCTGTACATATCAAAGGATACACTTTGCAACTTTCCAATGTATCTCATGTGGCTCCTGCATGAACCTGGAAACTGCTCCAACTGCATATGAGAGGTTTGGTCTAGAGTGTGTGAGATACAACAAGCTCCCCACTAGCTGTCTATTTAGTGTACTGTCAACCAGTGGAGTCTCCCAGCCATACTCAAGTTTTACTCCTGATAGGAAAGGAGTCGGAGAAGAATTGCAGTTTGTCATGTGAAATCTCTCAAGGAGATCTCGCGCATACTTGTCTTGAGACAGTTTGATGCCTGATGCATCCTGACTGGTCTCAAGTCCAAAGAAGAAGTGTAGAGGACCCATATTCATCATAAAAAATGTGTCATGAAGAATCCTCTTGATTGCGGCAATCGTTGAATTCGGGCAACCGATGATCAACAAATCATTGACATACATAACTAAAAGTAGAAGTGAATCAGTCATCCTAAGCATGTATAAATTTGGGTCTGATTTACAACATACAAAGTTCTATGACAATAGGTAGGATTCTGTCTTGGCATACCATGCCCTTGGAGACTTCTTGAGGCCACAAAGTGACTTCTTCAGTTGACATACCAAATATGATTCCTGCGTAAATCCCTGGGGCTTCTCCATGTAGATCTCCTCAGAGATATCACCATGATGAAATGCATTCTTCACATCCATCTGATGGACTTCCCATCCCTTGGCTACCACAATTGCAAGTGCCAATCATATGGAATCCATATTGGCTACTAGAGTGAAGGTCTCATCATAGTCAATACCATGAACCTACTGAAAGCTTTTGGAAACAAGCATGGATTTGTATTTGCTGATTTGTCCATTCGTTGCGCTCTTGTTCCTATAGACCCATCTGCATCTGACAAGTTTCCTCCCAAAAGGAAGGGGAACCAGATCCAAATTCTGGTTCTCGAGGAGGGAGTTTTACTCCTCCTATATTGAGGATTCCCAAAACGGATTTCCAGCAGCCTCGCCATAAGATTGTGGATATGAAGACTGAACCAAGAAAAGATGTCTCAAAGGAAATGGTTCAGTGATAGTGAGTGAAATAGGAGGCTCCTCAAAATTAGATTGAGTCCTCCTTGTATTGGTTGGATCACCGATGAGATCCCCTGCATCCTGAAGAGTAGTCTGTGCACACTTGGGCCTCTGCTCTGGCTATGAAACTACATCTAGATGCTCTGACTCTGCATCCAACTGTACTGACTCTGACTCTAAATTTGAATCATCTAAGTCCTCTCAATCATAACTCTCATTTGAAGAAGATTCAACATGTGCATGCTCATCATCTCAGACAGGTGGAAGAGTGAAGGTGTCTACATGCAGCTGCTGAGGTACATGCAAGACACTTTCCTCGAATTGGACACAACACTCAATGATGAACCGGTCTGAGGAAAGATCAATAAGACGATATCCCTTCACACAGTCAGGGTATCCAAAAAAAATGCACTCAGTGCTCTGTGGATGAAGTGCCTTCCTCTTTTCAGAGGGAATCCAGGCCCATGCACGAGAACCAAAAATGCGAAAGTGCATCACTTCTAGTTTGAGGCCGCTCCAAGCCTCGTAGGGGGTCTTATCCTTGACATATTTATGGGGAGATCGATTTTGGATGTATGTTGCACAGTTAAGTGCTTTGGCCCATAGTGTCTGTGGTAGTGACTTTGCATGCAACATGTAAGATGCCATCTCCTTTAGAGATTGGTTTTTCCACTCAAAAACTCCATTTTGTTGTAGATTATAGGGAACTGTATGCTGCAAATGAATCCCTACCTCATGGAAAATATTGTGGATCTCATGATTCACATACTCTCCCCCATTATCAGTTCAAAGGAATTTTATGTTCTTTCCGGACTGTGTCTCAACCAAGGTGTTGAAATATTTGAGGTGTTGAAAGACCTCATATTTTTGCCTAAGAAAGTAGATCCAAGTAAAACGTGAGAAATCATCAACAAAAATGAGAACAAACCTCACTTTGTTGATGGATGGATGCAGAAAAGAACCCATAAGGTCACTGTGGATCATATCTAAAGGTGCGGAAGCTCGCTGAGACTTTCCTTTGTCAATTTTCTCTTGAGGGTGTTTCCCGAGAACACACATAGTCCCTTAGAGAAATGGATGTCTGGTAGACCATCAACTAATATGTGCTTGTTAAGTTGTTGCATGTATCTGAAATTCAAATGTGCAAACCTTTCGTGCCATATCCTACTACTTTCATCATCATGAGTAAGCAGTAAAGAAGAATCAGGTTCAATGAATTCAGAAAATGTATACAATCTAGACTGATGATTTACCTTACCCGTAGCAATCCTATATTTGGTTTTCATGTCATAGATGTCCATGAAATTTGGTGTGAATACAAATTTATTTCTGGTGCCATAATTTTTCATCTGATATACGGAGAGAAGGTTGACAGAAAATTTGGGAACATGCAACATGTTCTCGAAGCTTCCATTGGTGAGTTCAATCCTTCCTTTGTCGATGAATTTGATAGAAGAGTTGTCCCCCATGAGAATAGGAGGAAATTTGCATGCATCCAATGAAGAATAGACTACTTCTGAGGAAGCCATGTAATGTGATGCTCCTGAATCTACGATCCAAGCATCGGGAGAGGAGTTGATGGAAATCAAGGCATGGCTAGAATTGCCTTTCTTGGAATTTGGATCTTCTGGCTTCCTCTTCTTCTTTGCACCCTCGGGGATGCGATATCCAAGGTTTTTTTTCTGAAGTATTTGAGACATCAGATCCATTGGTTTTTTCATGCATGCAGATTCCGAATGGAATCCTTTGTGACAGTATGTGCATTTCTCTCCTTTTCTTTCCTTTTCTTTTTTGGATCTAGAGGTATCGGTGAAGGGTTTTGTGTACCCTTCCTTCTTCATATGTGCATGAGATGTATGCTTATCTTTATCTTTATATTTCTGATATTTGTGGCTTCCATCATGCACAATGAGTGCATGTTCCCTTGGGCCTTTGATTGCACCCATGTTGATGAGCTTAGTTTGCTATTGTGTCAGGGATTCGATAAAATCCTCAAGAGAAGGCATCTTCCAAGTGGCTCCAGAGGAGAATCTGACAGTATGGAATGTAGATACGAATATAGAGAATTAAATACCAATATTGGAGGGAATGGTGAGAACCATTTGTTTCTCCTCCTTCGATTTATCAACCCCGCAAGCTTTGAGTTGCGACAGTAAATCCTTAAATTTTGTAAACAAATCTTGGATATTCTCGAATAGTTTTGGATCCAATGTGAGCAGTGCCACCTCCAACATGTGTCCCATAATCTCATATTATTTTCCAAAGAGACATTCCAAGATGGTCTAGGCTTCATTGGGAGTCTTACAGGAAGATATATGAAAAAGGAGATCGGGATAAATGAGACTGCAAATTGTTCTGAGTGCTTCATACATGTGATTTACGTACTTGGATTTTTCTATGGCTGATGTCGGCTCTAGATATGCATTCATGGTTAACCTGTACAACCCTCTAGACTGGATATGTATGGATATTTTCTCCTTCCATGAAAAATAGTTGTAAGGTGTAAGGATGAATTCTTTTTGGAATTCCATCTTTCCGTTGTCTTCAATCTTTTCTACCTACAAAAAATTTTGGTGTAGATTTTTCTTAGCAGTCCGTCAAATTTGATACCATGTAAATGTGTTGAATCTGCATAGAATAGATCTAGATAAACAATAATACACACATTTGTAGAGATAATTGGAGAAAGAATAAGAAGGAGAGAAAGAATAGAAGAATTATCATTACCCATTGTGAATAATGAATAATTTACACATGATATACTATGTATAATTCAATGATTCTGACTTGAGGTGAAACAATGCACCATAGTGGTGGTATAGAGTGATATGGACACACATCAATAGTTACGAGAGTGAAATTTCACCTATTCTAGTCTCTCAGGCAGTTACGGGAGTGAACTGCCACCTAGTTGAGTTAACTAGTCAACTAGTCTTCAGTTAACTAACTGAACAAAGAGTAGTGAGGAGTTAAATCAGGGAATCAAGGATAATGATCCACTCTAGTGATGATACCAAGGCAAGTTTGAACTATCATGGTGATGATCCCAATGTTGCATGGCGATGATCCCAATGCAACATTTAAACGCAACTCAACTAGTCAAATTGAAGTGTCAACTGAAAGAAAATATTCTCCAGGTGGAATATTCTCCCCTAAAATATAGGAGACTGGATAGTGACTAATTATGACTAATAAACAAGGAATAACCTTAGGAAAAATAAATACTAGGTGTGTGTGAAGTAACTCCAACATTTGTAATGGATGTATAAGGGACCTTGTCCAAGTAATGACCCAAAGGGATCATTGGATCTAGTGCATTCAAAGGAATATTGAACCCTCCCTATAAATTAGGACTCCATGTTTGTATATCAAGTTTGATATTTTTATATTTTTGCATCCTAAATAAATATTGTAACTGGGACACCAGTCTTTAGAGTTCTAGTATTGTTGAGTACCATTTTCTATCAAATTTGTAGTGACACTTGAATATTGTTAGTATGATAATCATTATGTAAATGCTCACTATTTAGTACTAATGATGCAATTGTTTACAAAATGAAATCGATCTCTTCTAGGAGATGTTCTTGGTTGTTGTCTTTGTCCCAGGAAGGTTACTATGGTGGTCACAACACTGGAAAAGTGTTGCTATTATAATTTGTTCTTCTTTTCTTCCTGGTAGGTTACCACAAAGGAATGATTGGTAACAACAATGGAAAAGTGTTGTTCTTATTTCCCATTTTTTATTCTTGTTCCTATTTCCTTATCACAAGAATATTGTTATTTTCTACTATTTTTTGTATTTTGCTTGTTCCAGGTAGGTCATAGGTGATAGATTTGAGAGGGAACTATAGTGATGGTTCCAGGAGGAAACAAATTATATGGTATCTAGTTTGAGACATGGATAAGGATATCCATACATGGATTTGTATACATGACAATATACATCCATATACCAAAGTCGAAGAAGACAAAGTTATAACATTCTGGAAAGAAGGACACTTTTATGGGATACAAAGTGTTCCACATGGATATTGATGAGGAAGAGAAGGTGGCTCCACTAGTGGTGAGGAAGATGACCCCACCTAGTACCAATTCATAGGAAGATAGAGTTGATAGGGAGTCATCTCTCAGGATCGAGTATGGAGGAGCATCGTCCTGCGATAGTTCATTGGATATCAGAATTTAGAAGATGCATAGGGAGAAGATGGATCAAAATATTGCATAGAATCAAAGGGAGTCATGTTTCATACGGAGAATTGTGTTAGAAAAGTAGGTTTTCTCGTTTAACCATAGACAATATAGAAATATTTTCACCTAACCATAGGCCGAAGCCACCCCCGAGAACCTTAACCTTGACAAAGAGAACAATTCTGGAAGAAAACCCTAGGTCTAAAGGCCAATCAAGGTAGTGTACCACTCTCCAGAGCTACCACACCAAGAAGAAAGTACAAAACATAACCAAGATAAAGTCCAACCCCAAAACCGAAAATACTAGTTGCAGTAGCTACAGCTACAAATACTCTCTAGACTTACGCACTTACGAAATTTCTACAGTGTGCACTAAATTTATGTAGTTGTGAGATGTGTGTGTACAAATGAGCTCTGGAATCTTGTATTTATAATGCTCTTTCTTAGTTGTCTACGCTGACTTCTCTTTCTGGAGGATAAAGACTCAATATTAATTACTTTCTTTAGCCGACTTGTCTTCTAGGGTTATGTTCAAATCTTTAGGGTTTCTTCTTGCTTTCCGAAATATTCTATTCTTGTTAGGGTTACACATGAAGGTTTAATACCTCCCACAACTACAATAATATCAACAAATGGTACTCTAGGATTGATGGATACTTGATGATATTGGTTTTAACCAAGAATGTACAGACTCGGAGTGAGGTTGATCTTAGAGAGATTCAGTTGGCCTAGAGGGAGAGTTGATCATTTAGATGGA
>SNQJ01S0014012.1:18754-73357 GCA_010110895.2 Picea sitchensis
ATCTTGCTACAATGACAAAGGAGGAAACCAATCAGGAGGACTAGGTATAGATTTTCTCTCAGTTACATAGGGAGCAACCAGTGAGGTAGACTAGACAACATGACTTACTCCAGTGACAGAGGGAGTTGGTCCCATAGTTCAAGATGGATGATATTGGCCGGATGTACTCTTGTTCAGCACGCCTTTGTCTGAACCCTCAGTGTTCAGAATGCATCCTCCTATCCTGCACGCATGCATTCAACGCTAAAGAGAGGCGCAACCTCATTTCAAAATTTAAATTGAATGTACTTAAATGCTTAGGATGGCGAGCCATGGAAGCCGTGCCTTTTTGAAGGCTATATATAAGATCGGCTTTAATGCTAGGTCGACTGAGATCTAGATCCATATGCTAGAATAGACAACCATTTATTGTAATTGAATAGAGTAGGTAGACCTGGAGGGAAGCGCTCGATGAAACCCTCAGGAAAAAGAGATTTTGATATCTCATTTTGAGTAAGTTGTAGTGGTGGAGGATCTGCATGTAGAGCAGAGTTGAGAGGAGCCAGAGAGAGCTCAAGAACACCATTGTAATTACAGGCATTTTCCATTGTTAATAGAAACAGAAGCAGTTTTTCCTGCACATGTTCTGTGTTATATGGATGTCTGTGTGTGTTCTTTATGTATGTTGTGAATATGTGTGTTAGTGCATTTGCAGGGAGTTTGTGTGATTTCAGGTGAAGGTCTTTGAGGCTTCATACAAGGAGGGTGTGAAAGAACGCTGCAGGTTCTGAGAGCCGTGCACAAAGGATGCACTTCTGAACACTGAGGGTTCAGATAAAGGCATGCTGAGGCACAGGACTGGAGTCAACAACTCAGAGGAAGAAGACCTCAAGGTTGTTGAATACCTTGGAGGCAAGGCTGTGTGAGAGGAGACACAGTTGCAGACAGAATTCTGCTGTGAATTCTATAGAGCTCTGCCAAGTGGGCATTGAGCAGGTGCAAGGAGTGCACAGAGGAAGAAATTTGTTGTGAGTTCAGACAGAAGACATAATCTCTGAGGAGTTCTGTATAGCTCTGCCAAGTGGGCATTGAGCATATGCACTGCGGTGCATTTGAGGAAGGAACTCTGCTGGGATTTCAAAGAAATAGAATCACTGAGGATTCTGAGAGCTCTTCCAAGTGGGCATTGAGCTAGTGCAAGGAGTACACAGAAGGAAGAAGACAACACTGTTGAACGTTCTGTGTAGAAGATACTCTGCCAAGAGGGCGTTGAGGAAGTGTGCAGACAGGCACAAAGGAAAGAACTCTTTGAGTTCTGGAGTTGAAAGAAGAGTCCAATGAGGGATCTTCACTGGGTTACTGAACACCCAGAAAGACTCAGCAAATAGGTTGCTTGAGCAGGGAGACTGCCAAGAAGGCATTTTATTCTCCATCTGTGGGAGGAGAAAGGAAAAATCCCTTAGGGGTCTGAGTGGTTGCAGAATCTCAAAAGAGGTAGCACTAGCATGTGCATGAGAAGACTTTGCAGGAGTGCACACGTCAGAATCCTTTAAGGATTCGAGATGAGCAAGCTCAGAAGGAATAGCGTCGTGGAGTCAAGGTTGTAGAATTCGCAGAGGAAACATACAAAGGTTGAGGCCTTTGAGGAATTTGAATTTCCTTCCAAGTCTGGGAAGAAAGTGCGAAGGAAGCTTAGGTGAGAGAACAATAGCCGTCAGATCAGCAGATAGAGAGATCTGGACTGTCGAAGAGTTTACGTCTAGGAGGAGCTCAGGAGGAGCCTATATAAGGAGGAGACCGACAACCGTCAGATCTCATATAGAAATCTCGTCAGCCATTGGATCGGGAGAAGGCGCACAGAGGTTAAGCCTCAGGAGGAGCGTAGAGAAGGAGAATTGATCTGAGCCATCAGATCTAGAGCAGGTACCCGACAACCATCAGATTGGACAGGAGCTGCACGAGGCGTAGCCATCGGGATATCGACACTCGAGAAATCGGGATTCTCGAGGACAAGGAAATCGAGGCACCTCAAGTCTCAAAATCCCGACGAGATCAGAGTCGTTCATTGGCAAAGGGATAGGTGCCAGAGATCGAGCGAGAGTCAGCATAGCAGTCATCGGGATATCGGAGATCCTGGAAGCAAAGGGTTTGTGCATTTCAGAATCGTGAAACACGATTTCCCGATAAGGCTCCGGAGCGTGTGGGCCACACAAGAGTCGGCGAAGAGGACAGGTGGCATATTTTCACGATGGGTGAAAGGATCGTTGACAGGTCAACGACCATTAGCCATCGGAGGATCGGGGATCAGAGAATTGCGAGTCCAAAGGGCATATGCACATTGACATCGCAAACCCCGAAACCCTGATGGGAATCTATATGGATGTGGTCATATGGTAAGTGGTCACATAGACCATAGTATAGCCAAGAGGGGCTAGAGCTAACAAGGAAGGTAAAGTCGGGATTCGAAGGATCGTGAGTCCTCTGGACAGGTGCATCATGGTATTGAAAACCCCAAAGTCCTGATAAGGGATAAGCCTACGGTCATGAGGAGAGGTCGTGTGGACCACGAGCTTAGCCTGGAGGGCTAATGTGCTAGGAGCATATCGGGGATCGAAAGATTGGGAATCCTAAGGACATGCACATTTGGACATTGAAAACCCCGAAACCCCAACAAAAGTATATGACGGTGGTCATATGAAGGTAGGTCACGTGGACTAGCAGCACAGCTAGAAGGGGCTGAGAAAAATGGGCGCGTTGGAAATTTTTCCCATCAATGATCGAGGAATTGAGAGTATAGTGACTCTCGACAGCAGGAAGAACGAAACCCTGAACCCCGATAGAGAGTCGGGGATAACCACGGTTAAGTGAAGAGGCTGTGACAGGGTAAATAAAGGACCTGTGGACTGGGTTAGATTCTCATAGTGATTCCCGAGGGGATCCCAGGAGCCGCTTCGGCTCAGATGAAAGGGGATTTTGAACGATCCTGTGAGCGGGTGAGGAGTTGTAGGTGTAGGTGTCGTATCCCACCTGCGTCAAGTGAGGATACATAGATATACATATTATGATTGAGAAGGAGTTCAGTAGATGGATTGAGCACCTTAGGGTGCTACTTCATCTTAGAATCAATTATAATTTTTAGGATAAGCTGGAAGCATGATTCTGTAGCACTCAGTATAAGAGAGACATAGTATGTCATAACCAATGTTGCATGTCGTGAAGTGGTGCAACTTCAGAAGATTCTTGGAGGACTTCATCTGAGACATGGTACAGAAGGGAGCAGTAAAGCTCAGATACTTATCCACAGATGAGAATATTGCAAATATCCTCCAAGAGTGGCCATGTTGATTTTCCTGAGGAGGATAATACACAAGATTAGCTATGTTGATTTTTCTAGTGATGAGAATTGATGTTTCAACATCAGGAAGACATTCTCCCATGTTGGCATGCACGAGGCTATGTTAGTGTTGATATGACCAAGTGAGAATGACTCATTCACTCACAGGGATCTGCTACTAGTGAATTCCCTAGGTATGTTGATAGCATCGGGAAAATTTTCTCCCATATTCGTCATGCATGGTGTTATGCTAGTGCTGATATGACCAAGGGAGAATGACTCATTCACTCATGGGGCTCTTCTAGTGGTGAATGGCCTAGGTATGTTGATTGTTTCCAGGTTAGAGAAGACATTCTTCATATATTGGTCATGCACGAGGCTATGATAGTGTTGATATGACCAAAGGAGAATGATTCACTCATCCACGAGGATTTTATAGTGGTGAGAGGCCCAGATAAGCACCATGAAAACATTATCCTAGATTGGGCTTGCACGGGGCTATGTTAGTGTTGATATGACCAAGGGTAATGATTCATTCACTCATGGGGATATGCTAGTGGTGAATGTCCTATATGTATTAATTCTCCTATCAAGGAGTGGATGGACTCGATATGTTATCACATTCATATTTCAATATGGAATGCATATGTGGAGATGGAACATCGACATGGCTCATGAAGACAACCTTTATATGACAAAATAAATCCAAGTATGGAGAATGTCTCCCTCATTGAGAGGGAGTGTTGGATATTTGTGACTTTGGTAAGTCATTCTCCTCAATAAAGTATAATAAGACCCATACACACCATTAAATAATCCCCATGAAGAAGTTGAAGATCCAGGAAGATAAGGATACCCCACAGGAATAATAATAATAAAATTGAAGACCCAAAAATAATAAGTCAACCCTACAATGGTGCCGATATCACTATAAATATAGGACTAGATCATTTCATTTTGAAAGTAAGATAACTCCTTATGCAGTGCGCACAAGGCATTTGCAGCTATAGTTTTGGAAATTTTGCTATTTTTGGGTTACTGGTTATTTTGGAGAGTGCGCCACACTTGGAGAATATCTTTCTTGGTTTTTCATGGTAATATTATTGAGGAGATATGTATTGGTGATTGTTGGGTAGGAAGGTTGGATAGAGAAAAATGAGAATATATTATTCATAGAGAAAAGGCGCGGGATCAAGAAAATCAAGAAAGAAGAGAGAAGAAAGAGAAGAAGATGGGGGACAAGAAGGAACAAGGTCCCATAAAATATGAGAAAATCAATTGATCATGAAATGTATCTAGATCAGAATGAGTTGTTACCAATCAAGCATGAGTGGGAGCCAAATCATTATGAGATGGCAAGAAAACCTGAGGTAAAAGGGAAGAAAATAGAGAATTGAAAGAGATTTGGAAACAAGAGAAGAAAGAGTTCGAAGAAACAATAGCGATAATGGAGAGTAGAGGTGAAGCCAAAGAAATAGAAGAGTTATGAGGAAATTTTATGATTGTAGGATTTTTTGTGTAAATCATCCACTAATGTAAGCAGAGCTATGTATATTGAACACATATTATAGTACAAAGAACACTATAAATGCCTTAAATATAACAAAGAAGTAAATTTTTATGGACGTAGCCCAGGAGGGGGTGAACCATGGTAAATCTATGTAGAATTATGCTATGGAGTGGTTATTAATGTTTGTAATATGTTAATTCATGTCTGTTTGATGCTAATTCCTACTTTTACTATGGACAAATGCCTATCTTTACTTATAATGTTGAAACATTCATGTGCAACAATGTTGAATGTATGTTTAACTATTAAATGGTGAGACTATAGACTAATAGAAATAAAGAATTAAGTAATGATGATATATTAACTATAATATAGTGTGGAGAGGATATTATAGGTATGAAAGAGTGCACCTCCCTTCTTTCCCTCATTGTTGTATAATCTTGGTTCCTGTAGTCCCCATAAAGATACCTCCCATGAGATTTGGCCTTCTTGCAGGTGATGCCAAAAGGTTCGGTATCTCTAGGGTTTTGTTGGAAACATTACTTTGAACATAGGGTCTTGAAACTATGCGCGTGTGTGCACCAACAAATTGTTCAGTTATCAGGAAGAACAATGCAAGGTAGGGAAAATAGTGTGGTAAAACAAATAATCATCATGACCTGGCATAACAAGTTAAGAGGAAGGCTCGTCACCATAAATGGGAAATCCATGCAAAAAGTTGACGAAACCGACATAAGATAAATGGCTACATAAAACCCTGTAAAATGACAGAACCAAGGAAAACCAATATTGTTAATGTACAATGGATGTACTACCCGGGGCATGGAAGAACCACTGTGACGGTGGTTTGTTATCTAGGAAGTTGTGAAAAAATATTTACACGCTTAGAAGAATCGCACCACCGCATGTCAAATGATTCTCCATCTTAACCACCTATACGAGGAGTACAACAAAATAATAATGTGGATCAACATGTGAAGGCCATGACTACAACTAGGAGATATTATAAAAATGCAGACTCATTAAAGGGGCCAATAACCATTGAGAAATGAGAACGACCAAAGATCACCCACTCAGAGCGAAGATGGTAACAAAAAAATGTTGCAGAGAGCTATGGCATCACGAATAGTTAGGAAAGCATGCATCAAACGAGCACAATTACTGAGTGAAGGTTCATACGTGGTGCAACTATCAAGAATAAAATCTCAACGAATGGGAAAACAATGATGGAGGAAATGGATACAAAGAAACCAGTCTCTACACACACATTACCAGATGACCAAATATGAACAAGAGAAGAGAGAATGGCAAAAGGAAGGCCCGATGGTAAGGTATAAATATAGTAAACCTAGCATGCACAAGAAAGAACAAAATCGTATAACCTCAATCATCATAAGCGCCTCCAAGGATTCACTTTTAAGAAAATGACCTCAAAGGTCGGTAAGGAGGTCAAGAAGATATGCATGACCAATGGAATACTTGAGGTGAAAATTAACGAGGCGACATGGAGAAAGGGCACCCAAAGTATGCCAAAGAGGAGCTCTATCCGATTGGAAGAGGGGTTTAATGGACTGGGTACTAAGATTATCTAGGAAAAAGAATGATGGAATAGTAATATGCACAGTATAACACATATAAGACCATTAAAAAGATAAAATGGAAAGAACTGACGATTAGTAGTAATGACAAGTCATAAATCCGTAGTTTGGCCATAAATGGCAACAACCACTGCAAATCAAGACATATTAGCAAGACAGGCCATGATTTTAGGATGGATTCTCTAAGAGAAACTGCATTAATACAACCATATGGCATTCTAATGGTGGACTAGGCACATCCATTAAGGTTGGATGAGACAGACCCAGTTGGAATGAAATCATAAGAACCGCATTAAGTGAAAGAAGGGTTTCTATTGTTGCATGCAAGAAAGACTAGACAGATAAGGGACAAGGAATGACAAGGAAAAAAGAGCTAAGATAACTAGAGTTGAAATATAGGTGACCACAAGGAAGGACCACACAAATACCATGCCTTTTCACAGATAAGGAATGGCACAACCAAAATTGGGAGGGTTGTCAGCAACAACAAGGAAAAAAGAAAAGAAACCAATGGAAATACCAAAGGTCGAAGAAGTGGTCGGAGTCTCGACTCCAGCACCACATGAAATATTTCACAGAGACTACCTACCACCAAGAAAGAGAGATTCCCCACAGGTCCAGCTTCAATCCAATGTGAAGTATCCACTACCAGAGGTATGAATCCCAACTGGTGTGAATAGGGACAAAGAGTTACTAGGAAAAAATTCCAACCTAAAGTATATGGATCATGAAATTACAGATGCACCAAATTTCCTAGAGTTGGCAAGGGACTAGTACATATGTGCCAAGATAGTCCAAGAAACATGAGAACTTGTACTTGATCCACAAGAATGGGCGTTGGGGATCAACAGGGAAGGAATATTGAACATGCTAGACATCCAACATTTCAAGTGAAGTATAGAAATCAATGCATGTGTGAAAATGTTTCTTAGTTTTGTTCATGATGGTAAACTCTAGCTTGACCACTCAGTAGATATTAACACCACACTGATTGCGAAAATTAAAGGACTACCCCAAATAGGTGAATATCTAGGCATGTTATTCACCAAGGAGGGAGAACGAGCACTATCATAGGCAATGATAGAAAAAATTGTCACAGGACGGGGAAAGAGGGGACTGGATTTCCAACACATCAATAATAAAAGGGTAAGGTTTGCAACATAGCTATTGGAAAAATTTCATAGAGATGAGGTATCAACCGTAGTATTTTCTGCCATGGAGAAATGTGTTGAAGGGATCCAGATGAACTGGGCCAGTTTTCTCAGGAACCAATTTTTACAAGATTGCATAGAGGCCTAGGAAAAGGTCACCAAGTTCCATTATGCGTAGCTGTTAATATTGGTTTCACTAGTCGGATGGAGAGAACCAACGTATTTCCATCCCATGCACACATCGAGAAGTCACACCTTAGCTCGCAAATATACCAACTTATGGAACACAACACTAAAGAGGAGACAAATCAAGACAAACAGTGTATTCTTTACCTATTTAGACTATATCATGCAAATAGTGACAAACACACTACACATTCTAGCATAAACAATAACAGCATATGAAGGCCTCACATGGTTTAGAGCCAACATGCACCATATGTATATACAAGTTGCGAAGGAATCAACACAACAATAGACACAAATGAGCTACAGGGTGACAATAAAGGAAGTGGGACCCAAAATTATAGCCTCGTTCAAGGAGATGAATAAGGGTGACCATGGCCAGGGATAGACCCCGGAGGAGGATAGAACAAACTCAACATATAGCACAGACCCATCAGACATAGAGGAGGAATGAGACATCAGTTCAGAAGAATTAGGGGATACAAAAGGAAAATATCAAGCAATAGGAACATGGGTCACCCATGACACATCAACAAACACCCAAAAAGGCATGAAAAAAAAGGACATGGGAGAAACATAGGCAAGGAGAGTGCACAAGAAAACTATGGCACACAGACCACCACCTTTATTCTACATATTAACTGAAGGAGACATGGAAATAATTGTCCAACAAATGGAAGATACTATAGAGGAAATTTGGGATAAATCATCTAAGAAGAAAGAAATATGTCACAAGGTGATGCATGATCACCTAGTAGCACTCTAGTAGATGATGGATGCAACAAGAAGTAGGATGCAACATGGGTCAGAAAAAGAGGTAATTGAGGGATTGAAAAAGAAATAGGAAGTAATACAGGAACAACTAGGTTTAATCCAAAAGATCTTGGATACAATGCAACAAACAACTATGCAAGGACTCAACAGATTCCAAATAGGTTCGATAGAAGTCACACATAACGCAGGGTTGATTTAGGAAATATCACCGTGAAGAGTGATCAAAGTGTCAGTAGGGATAGTTGGGCTCCCCAACCCCAGAAGTCAAGATAAGTGACATGGACTAAGTGACATGGACTTAGTCATATCCCATATGAGTATCAAAGTGTTAAAGAGCTTACATACAAGGATTACACATGAATTATGCCTTTGTGCAGATATTGTAAAAACAAAAATAGAAAAGGTGGAGGATGAGAAAGAAGAACTATAGAGACAATACAACAGTGTGTTAAAGGAAAAGTGTGCAGTAGAAAAATGAGTAGACCTCACAGAAAAGGAAAAAATAAAAGAAAACAACGAGGCAGAAGAATATAAGAAGGAGAAGTTGGAAGCATAAGAGAAGTCCAAGCAAGACACAAAAGGAAATATTGAATATGAAGAGAAATCCAAGAAATCCAAGTAGGAAAAGAACGAAGAAGAGGAAAAGGCCATAGAAATAAGGAAGGAAAAGGAGGAAGTTGAGAAATCGATGTAGAAATTTCAAGTAGCACTACAATAGTTATATAAAGTACATGAAGTAGAAATGGTGGTAGAATCTATAATAGAATAACAAGTAGGGAATATTAGTGAGTCTATCGAGGTATGTCACACGAAGATCACAACATTGGAAGTGAGCGCAACACCAAGGACAACATCGGAATAAAGAGCAAAAATGGAAAGGATTGCACAGACAATGGTGGAGAATATTAAAATATTATAACAAGAGTGTATTAAGATATGCAAAGAAGGAATGCACCTATGGAAAGAAATGATGAACACCCCAGAGCTGCAAGTGTTTCATGATCAAATAAGGGTTGCACTGGTACAAGTGATTCAAGCCATGGAGCATACAAATACGCTTCACCCAACTAAAATAATGACATCATTGTTAGCTAATAGGAAGTTGCATCTTGCAGTGGAAAATTTGAAGGAAGAGCAACGAAAGGTCACACAGGAGTTGCGACCATGACATAACGAGGAACTTGCGATACTAGAGGAACTAGCTATTGTGAAAATCAACACGAAATTAGCAGTGCAAGACAATGAAACCAAGATAAATATCTTGACAACACAGACATCGAAAGAAGTTGTGAACAAGGAGGCCAAAGTCACAAGAGTAGTACATGAAGCGAAGGAGATCCTCCAAAAATTCATTGAGGCATGGAATAACACTACACATTAGGCCTAAGTGGCTCAGGACAAGACATAGGTGAGTGTTGGGGGCATGTTGAGAAAGAAGTTTGGATAGAGAAGAGAGAGAAGAAATGACGCACATAAAAAGGCATAGGATCAAGAAAATTGAGAATATCAAGAAGGAAGAGATAAGAAATAGAAGAATATGGGGGACATAAAGGAACTAGGTCTCTAAAATTCAGGAAAACCAATTGAGCATGAGATGTATCCAGCTCAAAATGAATTATCTCCATTTGAGCATGAGTGGGAGCCAACTCATTATGATCTGGAAAGAAAACTTGATGTAAAAGGGAATAAAATAGAGAATTGAAATAGATTCGGAAAGAAGAGAAGAAAGAGTTTGAAGCGACAAGAAAGAGTAGAGGTGAAGCCGAAGAACCAGAAGAGTTCTGAGGAATTGTTGTTATTGTAGGATATTTTGTTTAAATCATCCATGAAGGTAAGAAAAGCGTTGTATATTGAACACATATTACAGTGTAACTTGCACCATAAATGCCTCAAATATAATAAAGAAGCAAATATTTGTGGATGTAGCCTGTGAGGGAGTGAACCACGATAACTCTATGTCAAATTATGTTGTGGAGTGGTTATTCATGCTTGTAATTTGTTAATTCATGTCTATATTATGTTAATTCCTTCTTTTACTTTGGATGAATTCTTATCTTTGTTGATAATGTTGAAAGATGGATGCGCAACAACGTTAAATGTATGTTTAACTTTTAAATGGTGAGACTATATACTGATAGGCATAAATAATTAAGTAATGAGGAAATATTAACTAGAATATGTTGCACATAAGGATATTGTAGGTCTGACAGAGTGTGCCTCCCTTCTTTCCCTCACCGCTACAAAATATTGCTTCATATAGTCCCCATAAAGATACCTCTAGTGAGACTTCGCATGCTCAGAGGTGATGCCGAAAGGATCGGTATTTGTAGGGTTTTGTTGGACAACTTACTTTGATCCCAGGGTATTAAACCTATCCACGTGTGCACACCAACAATGATTCCAACCTTGGGTAGGATCTTCTTTGTATGGCATTTTGGCTATTGATGGTGATGTACTGGTAATATCTTGGACTAAATTCTTCTAGAGCAAGGTTATTGGGTTTTCTCCCAAGTTTGGGTTTCCCAAGATAAACTCTTGTGTTCTTGTGTTGTGTACTTTTGTCTACTGTGCATGGTTAATATTTCTAGATCTTGTTATTTACGTTGCATTGTTATAGTTGAGATTTTCAGCGTATAGTTATTTTATGATAATTATTGTATGAAAGTGAATCTTGTTATTAATCATAAGGCAATAACTATCAAGAGTTGAGAATCATGTAAACACCAACAATTATCTATACATGTCTTACTTATTTGGTATGTAGATGAGGATATTGGTGTCTCCGATAGGTTGGTGCCTACACAATATCTTGCTAAGTTAGTGCTCAATTGAGGATATTAGAATCTCTAGTAGGTTGGTGCTTATAGAATATCTTGTTGATTTGGTGCTAATATGAGGATATTGGCGTCTCTGGTAGGTTGGTACCTAAAATATTTGAAATAGTATTTTGGTGTCTACAAACATTTATAAAGATAAGTTTTTGTGGTTTTATCCCACAAGGGTTTCGAAGTTAAACTATGTGTATCGTGATTTGAGTTTACATGCATTTATTGTTTTAAAGTTAATGAATGATTGATGAATTCTCTATTAAATTAAAAAATATCTTATATTGATTCACCCCACCCCCTTGCTCTCAATATAAGTATAAGTTGAACAATTAGTATGAGAGAAAGTTCCTCCATAAAAAATTTAACCACTGGAAGGAAGATCTAGAGAACATAGAGATTGTAAGGAAGGTATCCCTACAAACATATCTCTTTTGTTCAATGGAACTAACTATGGATCATGGATTATAAGAATGAAGACATATTTCATGGCCCTTGGTTTTGGTAAATGGGAATTGGTCACAATAGGTTCTATAGATGAAGCTAGGAAGGAGTCAAGTTAACTGATACAAGAGAATCATAAGAAATCCATCAAAGAAAGTGCAAGAGAGGAGGACAGTTGGATATGCACCAACGCACATTTCGAAATCATTTTGAATTCGAAAGGATAAGAAATTAATGTAATATCTTGAAAGGATGCATTCACATTTATGTTTTGAGTTGTAATACCGATCTTGAGTGGTATCTCCCATTTGTTTGTTGGAGGCATTTATTGTATTAAATGTAAAGTAGTTGTAGCTTTTATTTCAATTAGATAGCTTAGAGTGTAGGAGAGAAAACTCTAGAAAGCTCTCTCGTATGTATTGTATTGTATTATTATTCTCATTGTAAGAATTAGAAAGGGATATAGAGAAAGAGAATAGAAGAAAAGAGATTGTAGAAGAGCATATAAGCATATAGTTGATGTTATAGAACCCATGTACAGATGCACTTGGATTAATATAAGGAATCTTTGATCCAAATTTCATGGTGTTTATGAATTATGTTTACATCTATTGAATGGTATGTTTATAGTTAATTCTAGTCTCTGTTATGCATTTGTTCCAATGATGTGTGTATGTATGATTTCATGATTGAATGTATGAAGTATTTGAGAGGGAGAGAATGAGTTTCAATTGTTTCTTGTCCTAAGAATTCCTGCAAGGAGTGCAGTGAAGGTCACACAAAGTGTGCGTTGATAGGTTCTGAGTTTTACCTCAAACAAGATCAGGAGAGATATTGTTTTTCTCATAACAACATAAGTGTGAGTATAGCATAGAGTCGTGCAAGGAGTGCACAAGCAGGTTGAAGTCTTATATGTTTCCAACCCAAGTGATTGGTTGAAGGATTTATGTTGTAAGGAGTGCACAAAAGAGGAAGACGTCAGATAACTAGAGGTTATCGTGAGTCCCACAAGGAGTGTGCACAAAGAACCCTTGGAATTCTTGAGTTTGCAATAGAATCCAATCTCAAAAGGGATAGAGACTTCGATGGATTCGAGAAAAAGAAGAAGGTTGAAGTCACCTCACAGAGGTTGACCCCAAAAGAAATTATGCCAAGTACTTTGGCTTGGAGCCATTGAAAATTTGAACAGATGGTGGAACTTCTTGGAGGGAGGAATAATGAAATTCCTTCAGCCATTGGATCTAGTAGACCAACAAAGGGGGTAAGGATGATAACCTTTCAGTGCACACAAGCCCAGGAGGAATAGTATCCATTGGATCTGGATTAACGAGAATCATTAATCTCTTGAGTTTAGATATCGGCATTTCGAAAGTTGGGAGTTGGAGCATTGGGATTGCATTACACAAACAATCCCGACATTGAAAAACATGAAGTCATGACATGATCGTGGTCGTCGATCAAGGAGAAGGCACATGACCGTCATATATGGTCCTGGGGAGAGGTCCCACATCGGGTTTCAGGGTTTTGTGGATGTGGAGTGTTGGGGTTGTATCATGCCAATACCCCCGAAATCGTGATTCATGAAATACATTTTCGGATAAAGGTTTTGGTTACATTAGTTGGTCACATGGGTAAGAGTTCACACCTAGTGCTTATTTTCATAGGCGTAGCTCCTAAGAAGGACATGTGGTTACAAGTGGGAAGATTCCATCTAGGAATCGAAGAGCCATTTCAGCTCAAGGGGAGATTAAGAACGATCCATAGGTCAGGAGGTCAAGAAGAACCTACTGAGGTAGGGGTGTTGCACCAGGTGGTATCAGAGAACATATTTTGAATCTTTGTAGTAAAGAGAAGATTTGAACAATTCCGCCCAGAAGACGTCAAGACAGACCAATGCCCGATCCAACTATGGAAAGGGAAATGAGAGAACTTCGTGATCGATTATATGCTATGGAGACAACACATAGATGAGCTACTAATACATGAGATGTCAATGAAAATGAGGCTAGGGATGAAGAAGAAGTTGTAGCCAAAGATGTTGCAGAAGAACGTCTATTCAGATCTGTTGCAAGAATATGCACTAGAGAAAAAATGGACATCCCAATGTATGAAGGAAACTTAGATGTTGAGGAACTACTGGATTGGTTTAGAGCTCTGGATAAATACTTCTATTATGAAGATCTCGAGGAAGATAGGAAAGTAAAACATGTTGTCACTAGATTGAAATGGAATGCAACACTTTGGTGGGATGAACTGGAGGTTGATAGGTGTTTCAAAGGAAAGAAAAGAATCAAAAGATGGGATAGGATGGTCGTAAAAATGAAATCCAAGTTTATACCCAAAGACTATCAAATTAACCTATTTCGAAGAATGCAGAATTTGAGATAGAAGGGGATGACAGTGAAGGAATACACTGAAGAGTTTTACCGACTGAACATCAGAGTTGGTCATCACGAGAGTGATGATGAAAAGGTCGCTAGATACATGAATGGTATGATATATGACATTCAGGATGAGATGAGCATGGTGACAATCAGAAATGTGGAAGATGCTTATCAGATTTCTCTGAAGGAAGAAGAAAAATTGGCCTGAAAGAAAGGTTAAAGGGGTAGAGGTAGAAGTCAGAGAAGAGGCAAAGAAATTTCCCAAAATAGAGTGAAGAATCCCAAGGATGAAGAAAATAAACCTCATAATCACCCAGAAAGAGGAGGAAGCTAATAGAGAGGACAGTATGCCAATAAGAACACTTTTCCACGAGCAAGAGGAAGAGGCAGAGGCAGAGGAGGAAAAATAAAGTGTTTTGTTTGTGGAAAGATCAAACACAAATCTTTTGAATTCCCTGATGGAAAAAGAGATGGAGGAGGTGAATCTCACATTTCAGAAGCGCGGAGGTGAAATGTTGAGGTAGAATATGCAGAAGGCAGAAGATTCTTAATGATGAGGAAAATTCTCTTGAAGCCAAAGAAAGAGATGGAGAATACAGTCTAGAGGAACAATTTGTTTAGAACTTCTTGCTAGACCAAGGATAGGGTATGCAAGGTGTTAGTGGATAGTGGAAGCATAGATAATATAGTATCCACAGAAATGGTGGAGAAGATGGAATTGAAGACAGTTTCACATCCGAGCCCATATAAAGTCTTGTGGTTGCAAAAAGGACATCAGGTAACTGTCACTAAACAATGTTTAGTTGAATTTAAAATGGGGGGATATAACGATGATATTTTGTGTGATGTTATTCCCATGGATGTATGCCATCCTTTGCTAGGGATACCATGGCAATATGACATAAATGTTGTTCATGATGGGAGAAATAACACATACACCTTAGAAAAGAATGGTAGGAGACATATGTTGCTACCAATTGAAGACAAGAAGGTGAAATCGAAAGAAAGAAACACTATAATTCTCATGAGTGGGAAGGAACTTCTTGATGAAGTCAAGAATGAAGATGTTGGCACAGGGGCAGACCCAGGGTTCAGCTCCAAGATCACACCAACAAGCCCTAACTACTGACCCTTTCAACAACACCTGCGAAGTAGATGCAGTCTCACTCGAAGCAATTATGAGGGGGTTGGAGGACAGAGATGTCTAGAACCAAAGGGAATATCAAGTGGATCTAACACAAGAACAACACAAAATTCATAAATCACTTATCATCTTAGATCTACTTTGCACATCTACTTATCATATCTAAAGAAGTAATGCAATCATAGTATATCAATGACAGAGATAAAATACCAATCACACACAACACAAGATATACGTGGTTCACCCTCTCTCTAGGGATACGTCCACGGAACTGTGCTATATTATATTTAAGTAAATAATACAGTTATTATATGCACTCTTAGCTAGAAGATCTTCTCTCTTCTCCTTCGTTTATCTCCCCTCCCTCCACACTCAGCTGCAGGGTTGATCTTCACACTCAACTGAATATCTTACAATCCAAAAGGCTCTTGTACTCAACACTTCTCTCTCACACAATACTCCTCTCTCAACCAACTCAATACCAACAACAACAATAACAACATTATCGTACCAACCGAAAGTACCAACACAACCCATGTCCTTTAGACCTTTATTTATACATTACAATAGCTCACCAATAGCCTTAGGCCGAAACCTAGGTGTCCAAAACCCTAGATGTCTAAAACCCTAGCTCAAGTTGACCCATATTTTCAGGGCTTTTCCAGCCTATCTTTCCTTTCTTCTCATGCGGTGCTCCAAAGCATACATCGGTGGATTTTTACAGTTGATGAATTGTCCACGATCCTTCTTCCTTGCTTATCTATCATCCTCAATCTCGTGAGCCAATGACTTTCTTTCTCGGGATTCACTCCATCTTTTCTGCTCTTTTGTTCACTTCGACCCAATAACAGACACTGTGTCTTCTGCGAAGTTCGCATTTTCCTTTTCTTCCTTGATTCTTCACATATTTCCATAACCAAGGGACAGCAGGCCCCCAACACTCACCCGTGACTCATCCCGAGGAACTTCAGATCTAAGATTCATGTTTTACTTTGATTCCTGACTTTGCAATGCAACCTCTATATTCTGCTCTATGCCTCCTCTTTTCCCTTATGAAGACTGCCTTTTTTGTGTCTAGTACCCAGTTTCAACTGCACTTGGTACCTATACCCTTTTCTTCATGCCTTCACTGAGAGATGCAAGGAAGATGGTTTTCATAGTACAACTCCAGATGACTCTCATTCACCAAACCTTCCTTCCATTCTCCATTCAACATTTTTAGTTATGAAACTCCTCCTTCTGTAACATAAGTGATCTCGTATGGCCCTAGCCAATGTGTTCTGAACTTCCCAGGATGTTTTATGAACTTGTTGTCATATGCCAGTACTAGATCACCTTGTTTGAATGCCTTCTTCTTGATGTGCCTGTCATAATAGGCCTTCTCTCTTTCCTTCTGAACCTGCTAATGGAATCCTGCAATGAATCTGTCTTCTTCCAATTCAAACAACTGTGCAAGCCTTTCTTGGACAGCGCAAGGATCATCCATATCTGTAAAGGCAACAATTCTTAGGCTTGGTACCAAATATTCCATTGGAATAACAACTTCAAGACAATATACCAACTTGAAGGGGTCTGCATTGTTAGTTTCTTGCAAGTGGTTCTATAGACCCATAATATTGTTGGTACTTTCAAATCCAAATCATCCATGTTCACACTGCAAATATTTGTGAGTGTTGTCTCCAAGATCTTGTTGAATGCTTCAATTGTCCCATTTTCTTGTGGATGGTACGATGTGTTCTTTTGATGGTGGACTGCAAATTCTTCGGTCAAGGCTTCAACTATCTTATCGATGAAATGTGTACCTTGATCACTCATAAGGATCTTCAGTCATCCAAACCTGGTTATGATGTCATCAAATATGAAGCGTGCAACTATAGTTTCACTACAGTCATTGACTGCTCTTGCTTCGGCCCATCTAGTCAAGTATTTTGTTATTGTAATTATGTACCTTACTCCTGTACGCTTTCCTGTGGATTTATAGGTCCAACAAAGTCAATGGCCCATTTCTCAAATGATTGTAGGGTCAATTGTGGTGCTAATGGAATTTCATCTCTTCTGGATGGTTTCCCAATCCTCTGTCATGCATCGCATGCTCTAGAATAGTCTTTAGCATCTCTGTGTAAGGTAGGCCACCAAAGGCCAGCTCTAAGAACCTTTTGCACAGTTGTTTTTCCTGCATAATGTCCTCCTGCGATGTCTTCATGAGATTGTGCAAGGATCGGTGGTCGTTCTTCCTCCATAACACATCTTCTCAATATCTCATCGGGTCCCATATTGTATAAATGTCCAGCTATAAGTGAGAAATCTGCAGCGCACACTACTAGTTGTTTCTTCTAAGGAATTGTGTACTCACTAGGTTCCATTCCTATTGATAGGAACTAGGATATCTTTGTAAAGTGGTCATCGATATTTCTAATGGCCAGTAGTTGTGCATCCGGTAGTGTAGCCTCCAAACTGGTTGGTTCTTCACCATGTTCCAACCTTGACAAGTGGTCATGACCTTTGTTCATTCTGCTTGGATTTACTCTCAAAATAATATTCTTGAAATAGAAGCAGCCATCTGCATATCCTTTCCCCCAACACTGGCTTGTTTACTGGGTATTTTAGTGCAGATTGATCAATAAACATTTTAAAGTGTCCTCCCAACAAGTAGTGGCTAAATTTCTACAATGCATATACCATGGCTAACCCTTCTCAATCAGTGGTGGTGTAATTAATCTCAGTAGTGGATAGCTTCCTGATAGGAAAGGATAACATGTGGTCAATATATCCTTCTCCAAGGTGTGCTAAATCAAATCCTAAAGCAATGGAAGACGCATCGACATGCACATAAAACTCCTTGGTCCAATCTGGGAAAACCAGAATGGATGTAGTAACCATTTTCCGTTTCAGTGTGTCGAAGCTCTGTTGGCATTCCTCTGTCCAACTAAACTGGCAATCCTTCTTCAATAGTTTTTCCATGGGTGTTGTAATCTGAGCATATCCCTTAATGAAAATTTTGTAATATCATGTGTGTCCCAATGCAGTGCACAATTGTTTAACTGAAGTAGGAGGGGGTAGATCAACTATAATGGAAATTTTGGATGGATCTACCAGCAATCCTTTCTTACATACAATATGACCTAACAAAACTCCAAATGGTGAAATGAAAATGCATTTCTTCAGGTTTAAAGAAATTTGACACTGCCTAGATTTATCCAACATTAGCCTTATATATTCAATACAATTTTTCAATAAGCTAAAAACAGTCCAATCATCAAAGTATGATTCTAAAACTTTATGCAGAAATTCATTGAATGCTTCGACCACCACCCTGGAAAATATGACTGGGGAATTCTTCAATCCGAATGGCATCATTGTCTATTGGTAGGATCCCCATTCTATTGTAAATGTGGTCTTATGGTGATCTTCCTTGGCAATTTAGATATGATGGTATCCTGAAAATCCATCTGTAAGAGAATATACTTCCTGGCCTGCCATATTATCTAACACTTTGTCATTGAATGGTGTAGGGAAGGGGTCATGCAAACAAGAATCATTGAGATTCCTGAGATCTATGCAGATCCTGATCTCGCCTTTATTTTTGTCTTGCACCATCATATTGTTGATCCACTCTGATTCTTCGACAAGTTCTATAATCCCTGCTTCCAGCATTCTGTCAAGCTCAATTTTCTCTTTCTCCTTATATTTAGGGTTTAGTCTATAAGGTCTCTATTTGAATGGTCTAGAATTTGTTTTCAAAGGAATCCTCATCTCACCCATAGGCCCTTTAATGCCATTCATATTAGTGAACTTGGTTGGAAACAAGTCTTGATATTCATGCAATAACTTTGTAATTTTATCAATGGTAGCAACATCCCAATAATCTCCAATGTTTGCAAACTTTGGTGTCTACTCTATTCCAATATTGACTTTATTAATCTTGATTGGATGTCCAATAAATGGTAGCTCAACTGTCGGTCCTTCCACATCTCTCTGGCCTTCTGTTTCTGATATCTTCACCTTCCTCGGATCATCGTCTTCATCGACATTAATGTTATAGAAGCCCTGCAATTTCTAGATTGGCGCAGTCCATTCGTCCACTTATTATTCCAAAGGAAGGCTAGATACCTCCTCAAATAATTTATGTATCACAATCTGTAATTCTTGATCTACTGATGGATATTGATTTTAAAAGAAGAAGGTAGTTACAAAATTTTGAGTCATACCTTTCCAATATGTAGTGATGAGGCATAGTTATGCTTGGAGGTACCAGTTGATAGGTGTCGTGTCCAGCGTGTTGATGAAATTGTGTACCCACTTCTCTTGATGGATGTTGACTCTATAATTCCTTACAACTTCACTCATGGTCCTTTCGACAGCTTCAACCTGTGTAGTGAAATTCACAGCCTTCTACTTGTGCTGAGAACCTCGCTGTCATCAAGGTACGACATTGTGTCCAATCTGTGATATTACTTTTGTGCGTCCCCCACCATATTGTTGGTGTGGATTTCAAGGCCTCATCCATTTCCAAGAACCTCTATTGTGTTGGTACACTTGCTTCAAAGTCTGATAGGAAGGATTCTAACGGATTCACACCATCAAATGTGAGTAATTTACTTACTGTTGTGCTGATCCAACAGACTTCTTTGGTTAATCTAGCACATCTTCTTGTAGATACTTCATACATCTTATTATGCCAGTTCTCCAGTGCTTCTTCTAAGTCTGATGAACATGCACTATCACTTCGCCAGCTTAAGTTTCCATCGGCTGTGGGATTAATGTAATCCTGTTGTTTGGTTGTTAGCTTGTATATGTTTTCCAGTGCATATGCATGGTCTTCTTCTCTGATAGGTTCTTTGTACCACTGACCTTCATCTGGATATAAAGGTGCAATGACCCTAAGGACATCTCTTTCAAAATTCATACATCTTTTATTTAAGTCAAGAACAGTAGAGTTATTGAAGGCCCAATCAATTCCTAACAGTGCAGGGTAAGGGAAATTCTCATCAACTATTTCAATTACCTCAAAATCTACAAATGTTATTACTTCATCAATTTCCATAGGGACATGCTCCAATCGTCCAAATGGGTTGACAACTTGCTGGTTAGCCATCGTAATCCTTATAGGGGAATAGATCAAATTAAGCTTTCCCATCAGTGCCCAGGTTTTCTTCATCATGACATTGACCTCCGACCCTAAGTCGAGGACCACATAGTCTATCTCATACTCTCCTATTTGAACATTCAAATGTAATTCCTTATTTTTCCTTATCCTCTTACCGATTTGGTGTACTTCCCTATTCAGTAAGGGATCTATCTTTCCTTTCTCATATTATCTAATTAAATTTTGTAATTCTTGTACAATGCTTTTATCTTGAATCAACTTAATAAAAGTGTGTAAAACGCCCATGAGCTTGCTTACCTCTTTTCCTTCTCTTGGCGAAGAAAACTGGTCAAATGCGTGAGGCATTCCATACTCTCTTACTTCTGGTTTTGTATTCAATGAAGAACCTTGGTCTCCTATGAACTCTTTTCTAGCTTCCTCAAACATTTGTCTTTCTTTCTTTGCATCAAACATTTGTGTCTTTTCTGTAGCTTTCCTGATTCTTGAGTATTCTGTAATATTCCTTTGGGTTATTCTGTCATCTCCTATGACAACGCCTCCTCTTGTTATAAAAGAGACTCTAGGTTCTTCTCCATGAGGCTTAGCATATATTAGTTTCACTTGCAAGTTTTGTTGAGGTCCTTGTTTTTTCTTAAGATTATCTAGTAGCACAGGACAATCTTCTATAACATGGTCAAACAAGTTGCAGTAGTTGCAAGTGGTACAAGGATTATAACAATCCCTTGCAAGGTGTCCTAGTTGTGCACAATTATAATAGATGATCTGTCCTCGGCCTTGACCCATTCCTCCTCCTCATACTCTTCCTCTGAATCCACCGCAAGGATTAAAGTTTCCTCTCTTAGGAGAGTTTTACTGCATAGTGTTTCCTTCTTGTTGTACTTCACCTTGAATCTTATATATGTCTTGACCTTTCATGCATGAGATCGTAAGCCCTATTGTTGGCCTTGATGAAGTTTTGAGGAACACTTGGTCATATTTGACCATTTTTGAGACTTCGACAGCTTGTCAAAGATGGAGCGCAACGCGAAGTGAAAATCGTAGAAGGTAGACCCCTTTTTGGGTTTTGGGGGATAATGTAATGGGAAAGGGATGTTGGCCCATGGGTTTACCCACTCTTAGGCTCATTGGTGTATGTATAAATAGTTGTATAGGTGAAGTAAGTGAAAAAGTGGGGGGGAGAAGAGTAGTAGAGTGTGATCTATGTGATCAAAGAGTTGTGAGTTGTGCTAAGTGCTGGTAATGATTGCAAATGCTTTGTACATATTGTAAGAGACTAAGTGCAGGATATTGTAGAAGGCTCTATGCTTTTAGCACAAGGAAGAAGGATCTAGCGAGCTGCGCAGATCTTCTATACTATGCAAAGAGTGATTTGGATGGTTATGTGCTATAACCTGATTAACTGAAGTTAATAAAGAAGAAGACTTTGTGGATGTATCCCCAGGGTGGGGGTGAACCACGGTAAATCTGTGTGTTGTGCTCTGTGCCTCGACCTGATGTGTTTGTCTCTTCCTTTGCTAAGTGCTTTGATGTGTTTAGATAGATCTATTTATGCTTTGTTCTTCTAAGATATGAATGAATGTTAGATCCGGTATGTAAGATTCTTAGTGCTTGATCTACTGAATCTAAACTATCTTGTTGTGGATAAGTGCTAAATTATCTTAGATCTAAGTACATACTATGATGCTCTGTGCTATCTGTGAAGTATCATAAGGGTTGAATATTGATGAATAATCTATTCTAGGTGATTGCTAAATGTTATAATCACAGATCTATGTCCCAACTAAGGTTGTAGACACTTGAGTCTTGCAACCACCCCTACCTCTACCTCGGGTGAGACTTCATCTTCTTTGCAGGTGTTGCCGAAAGGGCCAATAGTTAGGGTTTTATTGGTGCACTGTTGTAGCATTGAACCCTCGATCTTCCCCTGTGCCAACAAATGGTTCCATTGTCGGGACCTGAAACTGTGATTACCGGGAATTGAGCAGAAGCATTTTTGTGCAAAGATTCATCCTGAAATTGTGAAATCTCTATGCATGGATCTATGCCCTAGTGCACAGTGATCCACTTGATCTGAAAATATCTGTGTTAAAGAAGGAAGGACAGATTTGAAGGAAAGAAGCCAGATATGCAAGAAAAGAGGTTGATACTGAAGAAACAAAGTAAGATCTATAAGCTCTATTCTCTGATAAAGGTAATAATAGTTAAAAGTTCTTAGATCTGAAAGATTTGTGCCCTGTAGAAGTAAGATAAGTGATTTTTTTTTTGTTTCTAGAGCATGGATCTAGGTATGTTTGATAGATTTTGTCCTAGCTTAAAAACTAGGGCACTAATAGATGAAAGAAAGTTTGATATGAATAGATCTTATAAGTATAATGATAGATATGTTATACCTATGGATAGAAATAATTTTTGGACTAACAAATGGATGTAGGATCGTAGAAAGAAATTTTTTCAAGCTGTCAATTATGATCCTAGTGCGCAGTACAAGAAAAGTTTGGGATCATTGAAGAGAAAGAGAAGACCAGGACATATTGGTAAGGAATGCCATGGGAGAAACCCTAGTTGCCTCTGTTGTAAGGCTATGGACCATGAAGTATTGGATTCCCTAGAATGATTGCTAAACTTGAAAAGCTGAATTTGGAGCAAGCAAACTCTGGAGGAGATAAAGAGACTAAGATTATAGAAGAACCCTAGAAAGAATCAGAGATTATGTTACTGAAAATGAAATAAACCCTGGATGAACATAAAGATGCCAGTTTGTCAGAGATCTTCAAAGAAAAGGAGAAAATCAAAGTAAGAATAGGAGACTTCGACATTGACTATGCTCTTGATGAGGGAACACAGATGAACATTATGACAGAAAGTACTTGTGAAACCCTAGGAAGGCCTACTATGGTTCCTTCACTAGGAAAAATAGGGTTGTTTAAAGGAAAAATGGTAACCCTATGTGGTAGGATTACCTAGATAGCTATGAGTACCCATGGATCTTCGAAAGAGGAAGAATTCAAAGTTATTAAATTTATTGAGGACCATGCCCCATTTCCACCTTTGTTAGGCAAGATTTGGATTGAAAAAGACTAGATCCAGAGAAAAGAAAAAAAGGAATCCCTAGAACAGAAGAAGCAAGAACTCATGGAGTTTATGACTAGAAGGATCGCCTACTTGATGGAAGAACAAGAGAATAGATCGAAGCTATTGAAAACTAGGGACTTGGATGTCGAAGCTATAAGAGCATTAGAGGAACCAAAGAAGACCGAAATACCTAATCCATATAATGAAGGAGTATTACTCTTGGATCTAAAGAAATAATCTAAGCATAGCGAAGTGACTATGTCGAGAGAAGATAAGAATCAAAATGGAAAGAGGATGACCGAGATGAAGCTCACTGGGAAGAAGGATAGGAATCTAAGTAAGAAGAAAGACAAGATCGAAAAGTTACAAAATATTCTAGAGGAAACTTCGCAGAAGGAAAAATCATAGGAATTGAGCTTCGTCAGGATATAAAAACAACGACATACGACACTTCATCGTGGTGAAGCAATATAGCCATTGGACCGATATACATGTTCGACTTCGACCCTGAAAAGATATAAAAGCATTAAAGGATCACCACCAGAACATTGGACCATGTCATAACAGATGGATCAACGTTCATGGAAGATTCATACTCGTTGCAAGCAGACCATTGATGAATTTCCTATTTAGCTCATCGCATCATGCCCGAAGAACACTTTTTCCAACTAAAAATTCGAAGCCCACAGAACTAGTGATTGTCTACAGTGATCATTGCAAGCATATTTTTTATTCTAGTGCAATATTTTGAGATCATCGTGACCCCGATTATCTTTCTCGAGTGTGTATGTCCAACGTGCTCACCGCACTTGAGGAATCCATCATAGAGGTCTTTCTCGATTTAATGACTGAGAGAGTCATGTCATAAATAATAATGTCCATCAGATTCCAAGCATCATCGAAGAGAGGAGTCCAAGCCTCCCCGTCGCCTACTCGAGAAGGAACATCTCGAGCCAGCACAGAGAGAAGAACTAAGCATAAGGACGACATAGCCAACGCAAAGTTAGTGCCATCCATCCTACCAGCTTACATACCCGCTTTGAGTGGTGAGATTAATAGGGACAGTGTCCCTAGAGACTTTGAATACACCCTAGTCACTACATATCTACTAAAAGGAGTACGCACCTACCGCGCAGATCAAGACAAGGTTATAACGTTGAAGTTTTGCAACTTCAACTTGGGGACCGTAAAGTTTACATCATTCTCGCCCCATATAAGTACTTGATGAGAACTAAGGGAAAGAATTTGAAGCTCATCCCTCAACAATGGATGATGAACCTTGGGTAGTCTACTTTGCTCAACATTATGAAAATACCACACTTCGGCAGACACCAAGAGGTGAATGCTTGTGTAAAAAAATTTCTAGCAAGTTACCACGAAGGATACCTATGGTTATATCGTCGCATAACTGTTGATTTGACGTTGATCAATAGGATCATCATGCTTAGCATGCAGGGCCTTGATCCCCATGAGTACTATCCTGGAAAGACCGCAGACCGCGCTCTTGCACAAAAGATCAAAGAAGCCTATGGCGATGTTGAGAATGGAATGAGAGGCTACAAGCTAGATTCTATTGAAAGTGGCATAGTGCGCCTCACATGCCAACTGATCACAGGGAAGTTGGTATGAAATAATCGACCAACACAAGTATTTGGCTTTGTAGTTGACCTCATAGGAAAGTGTGTAGAGGGACTATAGATGAACTGGGCGAAGTACCTGGTGAATAAACTGGATATTGACTGCAGAGAAGCCCAGGATCATGGGCATCAATTCCATTTTAGCTGGTTCTTGATACTAATCTCTTTTGTTGCATGGGAATTACTGGAAGGCGCAACCTTTCTGGACCTTGACCCCTTTGAGCGACTAGCCGCGAATTTCAGTACATTATGGTACTCGAATGACATGAGCAAGAAATGCCAATTGAATGTCATTTTCCACGCATACTATAAACAATTGAAAGTAGCCATAAGGAGTGAAACTCTCATAACCCTGAACACTTTACATATATTCCAATGTATGATAAAGGTCAGCGTGGACCACAACTTTATATACCTAACCCCACACGTTGATGAGCACCAGGAACAACTTCAGTCCTATTATAAGTTGACAGAAGAAGACCTGGAAGAGATCACCAAGGAATGGTCGGTGGACCTCCTTGTTTCATTAGACCCCATAGAAATGTTCGACATCGACAGCCCTAGAACTGTGCAAGATATACCTGGGCCGAGTAAGACAAAGAAAGAAAAGACAACGAAGAAGACTGAAGAAGTCCAGGATGTTGACAGCCTATCTGTAAGGACGGCTTCCATTACACCAGATGAAGAAGGTGATGACGAAGAAGGTACAGAAACTGAACAATAGAAAGTCAAAGTACCACTGCCTAGGGATGAATAAGACTCATTGAAGAAAAGGAAGGTCTCACCTCTGAAATCTTCCTCCAGAAAGAAACCAAGAACTCTTGTAACCAAGATGCAAACTTCCCTCACGTTGGATGAATTTGATTTCATTGTTGCAGTGGTCAATGATTATTCAAAGGAAATCATAGAGAAGAAGGAGGTGAAGCAGGAACAAATGTATAGCCAAATTGAGATCACACTCCAAGGAGTACAACAAGCACGCCAGTTTAGTCGAGCAATCTCTACTTCACCTCTTCTAGAAGGAACAACATAAGTGGGAGATGAATCATTTCAGCTCCACAAGATTGTTGATACAGTCGAAGTACGCCTTCGACATGCTCAAGAAGGAAAATCACAGGCCACCCAGGCCCTAAAGAAATCATAGGAGGAAATTATTGAACAATGCCAAGCCACGCAACAAGAGAAGAATGATCTCCAAGCAAACTTTGAAGAAGACAGAGTGAAGATCCAAAAAGAGAAAGAGTAGTTGCTCGCAAAGTAGATAGGAATTGAAGAAGCAGTCAACAAAGCATTTCACTCTATGACCGACTTAGAGAAGAAGGCCAAAGATCCCATAGAGCGCCAAGTGATGAAGCTGGCTAAATTTATTCAACAACTTCAACAAAGGGTCATGGAATTAGAGCTTCATACCATACCACAGACTCCACAAGAAGTGCATGACTAGCGAGAATTGAATGCTCAAAGCATAGTCAAGAAGATTAAAACACTTGTTGTATAATGTAAACAACTAAGTAGAAGAAGCACGCAGATATATGAACAACTATATGAAGACCCAAAGTTGAAGAAACTGGAATCCAAACTCTAGGAAGAAAAGCAACACGTAGATACAGTACAGGCACAACTCAAGCTCCTATCACCCATCAAGAGGATGAAGAGATCCCAAGAATAGCACAATTCCCAACAACTCATTTTTACCACGCAGAACAGAGTGATGGAAGTCACCCAGAAACTCCATCTGAGCCAGGAGGCATCATACCTATTTTTTGAAGAAATTGAAGGCCAAGGAACACTACTAGAACAAGTAGTTGTTACAGTCGAGCAGCAACTGGAAGGACCTATCAGCGAAGCGGTTGTTCAGGAATTCGCTAAGAAATAAGAAGTAGCACAGAGACAAGTCGAAGCAGATCGAGACCTTTGAGTCAAAGTTACCCAGACTTGAGTGACTTGGGATGAGTCATAGGTGAGTGTTGGGGGCCTATTGGCCCTGACCAAGTTTTGCAGAACACTTGGTCATATTTGACCGTTTTTGGGAGTCTGTCAAATTATCAAAGATGGAGCACAACGTGAAACGTAAATCATGGAAGCTAGACCCCTTTTTGGGTCCTTTTTGGGTTTTTGGGGATAATGTAATGGGAAAGGGATGTTGGCCTGTGGGTTAACCCACGCTTAGGCCCACTGTTGTATGTATAAATAGTTGTATAAGTGAAGAAAGTGAAAAAGGGTGGGGGGGGGGATAAGAGTAGCATAGTGCGATCTATGTGATCAAAGAGTTGTGAATTGTTGTAAGTGGTGGTAATGATTGTAAATGCTTTGTGCATACTTTAAGAGACTAAATGTAGGATATTGTAGAAGGCTTTGTGCTTTTAGTGCAAAGAATAAATATCTAGCGAGCTGCGCAGATCTTATGTCCTATGCGAAGAGGGATTTGGATGGCTTTGTCCTGTAACCTGATTAACTAAAGCTAATAAAGAAGAATACTTTGTGGATGTATCCCCAGGGTGGGGGTGAACCACAGTAAATCTATGTGTTGTGCTCTTTGCCTCGACCTGATGTGTTTGTATCTTCCTTTGCTAAGTGATTTGATGTGTTTAGATAGATCTATTTATGATTTGTGCTTTTGAGCTATGAATGAATGTTAGATATGGTATGTAAGATTCTTAGTGCTTGATATGTCAAATCTAATCTATCTTGTTATGGCTAAGTTTTGAATTATCTTAGATCTAAGTGCATACTGTGATTCTTTGTGTTATCTGAGAAGTATCACAAGGGTTGAATATTGATGAATAATCTATGCTAGGTGATTGCTAAGTGTTGTAATCATAGATCTGTGTCCTGGATAAGGTTGCAGACACCTAAGTATTGCAATCACCGCTGCCTCTACCTTGGGTGATACTTCATCTTCTTCACAGGTGTTTCCGAAAGGGTCGGTAGTTAGGGTTTTGTTGGTGCACTATTGTAGCACTGAACCCTGGGTCTTCCCCTGTGCCAACACCTATAATCCCTATCATCATGTCCTACGAACTTACAAAATGTGCAGTACAAATTTTTAGGTGTCTGGACATAATTTTGCATATATAATAGCACTCACCAGGGCAATGTTTGTTTCTGCATACCTCACACCAAGGTAAGGTGACCTACTTCAAAGGGATGAGAGATCCAAAAACCAATTATTCATTGAATAGGGGACAATGTTCCTTGTCATGGTCGTTTGATCTGCCTATGACACACAATATGTCTTCTCTTTTATCTTTTCCCTTGTCTTTATTCATATCATTGACCTGCAGAGACAAACTAGTTAGTTGATTCAGGATCTGACTCATACCCGAGCTGGATTCTCCCATAGGGGTTGATTCTAACTTCATGGCGATCTCCAATGCCTTATCCTGTGAAGCAATCTTCTATTGCATCAGAGGAACTCTGATGTGTGGTAAGAGGGAAACAATGAACCATTCTTTGATCTATTCATCTGGTATTTGAAAAGTTAATCAACCCGTTAAGGTCCAGAATCTCTTATTGAACTCCCAAACAGGTTTGACCACCTTCTGCTTGATCTCTTTCAGCTCTGTAATACATTTCGACTATGAATTGGTTTTCTTGAACTCTGCAATCATCAAATTCTTAATATGATTTAGTGGCTTAGGCTGTGCAAGTCCTTGGACAAGTTTCATGTACCAACTCAGTGCGCAATCTCTGAGAGTTGTACTGAACTGAGTTCTTTTGACAGCTCCTCCTGTGACAGTCTTAATGTTCCAAACGGCTTCACATAGGAACCAGTGTTGATGAGGATATTCAAATTCATCTCCCATAAAGATAGGGAGTCTCATCTAATCTGCCATAGATATTCCTAGGGTTCCTAACTGAATATGTGGTGACCTACTATTGACAGTGCTCTGGATGCTTTGGTGATTGGGATTTCTCTAGTAGCTAAATATTGAATCGACGGGAGCGATAACAGTACTTACCTCAATGGTCTATGGAGTTTCTAAGGTTTCAGGTTCTTCCTGGTGAATCTCTTCAGATTTTCCTTCCTCTGTCCTAGCGGGTTCTGAATGTTGTTCATCTGTTATTTTTTCCTCTTCTCCACTGTAGAAACCCTCCTCCCCGTAGTTCTACTTAAACAGGTTTGCAAGGTGAACTTCTCGGAACACTGTCCCACTGCGTGTATGTCCATCTTCTGTGTTGATGTCGCTGTCTGAATTCTTGAACATTAGCCTTTCTTGATATGACCAATATATTGTGTCTTCAATATGTTCTTCTCATGCAATAGCATCTTGATTCTCAGCTTTAGAAAATGAAAAAATTTCCCTCAAGGCCCCTTGAAAAAATATCTCTCAGCTTGGCTATATGATTCTACTCTATCAAAAGGAAAATTTGTGATATGCCCTCCAATGGTGCCATCGAACCAGTGATCTATTACTCATGATATGACGTTATCAACTCTTTTTACCTTCTTTATTATCTCTGATGTCCAAACCACAGGAGGTATAGATTGGATCTCAAATCAGGTATCTGCTAGTCTAGCCAGCCACTCATATAGCTCCTGATGGATTCCTCCAAAGAAAATTTCATGTATATCAGTAAAGATATATTTCTCCAGCCAATCTGCTGAGATAAAATTAGGGTTCTTGTTCTGGGCTTCAGCGAAGTCCTTCTCTTGAACTTCTATCAACTTTTGAATCTCTTTCTTCGATGGAAACCACCTTGACATTCCCTCAAGAATATTCCAGTCCCAACAATAGAACTATTTGTTGGCACAGGGGCAGACCCAAGGTTCATCTCCAAGAGAACACCAACAATCCCTAACTATTGTCCCTTTCTACAACACCTGCAAAGTAGATGCAGTCTCACCCAAAGCAGTTATGAGGGGGTTGCAGGACAAAGGTGTCTACAACCAAAGGGAATATCAAGTGGATCTAACACAAGAACAACACAACATTCATAAATCACTTATCAACTTAGATCTACTCTGCACATCTACTTATCAGATCTAAAGAAGTAATGAAATCATAGTATATCAATGATAGAGATAAAATACCAATAACACACAACACAAGATATACATGGTTCACCCTCTCTCTAGGGATACGTCTACATAATTGTGCTATATTATATTTAAGTAAAGCTTACAATTCTTTTTTGCGCTCTTAGCTAGTAGATATTCTCTCTTCTCATTTGTTTCTCTCCCCTCCCTGCACACTCAGCTACAGGGTTGATCTTCGCACCCAGTTGAAGATCTTACAATCCAAAAGGCTCTTGTACTCAACACTTCTCTCTCACACAATACTCCTCTCTCAACCAACTCAATACCAACAGAAACAATAACAAAATTATCGTACCAAACCAAAGTACCAACATGACTCAGGTCCTTTAGACATTTATTTATACATTACAATATCTCACCGACAGCCTTAGGCCAAAACCTAGGTGTCCAAAACCCTAGATGTCTAAAACCTTAGGTCAACTTGAACCATATTTTCAGGGCTTCACCAACCTATCTTTCCTTTCTTCTCATGTGATGCTCCAAAGCATCCATCGATAGTTTTTTCCACTTGATAAATTGTCCATGATCCTTCTTCCTTTCTTACCTGTCATCCTTGATCTCCTCATCCAATGACTTTCTCTCTCGGGCTTCGCTCCATCTTTTCTTCTCTTTTGTTAACTTCGACCCAATAATAGTCACTGTGTCTTCCACGAAGTTCACATTTTCCTTTTCTTCCTTGATTCTCCACATACTTCCATAACCAAGGGCCAACAGAAGAAGACCTGCAGTTTGTTGTGGTAAGGAAACCTAAAGTCATTTTAACCAATACTTCGATAGATGATCTACCAGAGGAAATTCAGGAAATGATGTAGAATTTTTCTGATATAGTAGTGGATGATTTACCTTTTTCATTGCCACCCATCAGGAGCATAAGCCATCACATTGACCTTATACTAGGGGAGAGTTTACCAAACAAAGAAGTGTACAAATTGACACCGTAGGAGAATGAATAAGTTAAGAAACAAGTCCAAGATTTGATGGACAAAGGGTTGATTAGATAAATCTTGAGTCCATGTGTTGTACCAATAGTGTTAAGTCCAAAGAAGGATGGTGGATGGATAATGTGTATAGAATCGAGGGATATAAAAAAAATCACCATCAGGTACATATTTCCTTTACCGAGGATGGATGACTTGTTGGATTGCTTGAGTGGAGCAAGGTTTTTTTCAAATATTGATTTGAAAAGTAGATATCATTAAATTAGAATGAGGGAAGGTGATGAATGGAAGACAACATTCAAGACGAATGAAGGGTTGTATGAATGGATTATCATGTCGTTTGGTTTGACGAATGCACCAAGTACTTTCATGAGGTTAATGAATGAAGTCCTGAAAGATTTCATTGGAAAGTTTGTAATTGTGTATCTTGATGATATACTAATCTTTAGTAAGACTGAGGAAGAGCACTTGAAACACCTAACTCTAGTAATGAGGAGGTTGCAGCAAGAGAAGTTGCTGATAAATCTGAAGAATTCATCTTTCATGAAGAGGGAACTCATTTATTTGGGTTTTGTGATCTCTTTGAATGAGTTGAAGATTGATCTAGAGAAGGTAAAAGAAATCAAAGAATGGTCATCGCCGAGAAATACCTTTGAAGTCAGAAGGTTCCATGGACTAACCAGTTTTTACAGGAAGTTCATTAGAAATTTTAGTGGAATTTATGTGCCAATGATAGACATAGTCAAGAAAGGACATAAATATTTTCATTGGATAGAGGAAGAAGAGAATAGTTTCAAGTTTCTGAAGGAAAATATAACTGAACAACCAGTTTTGGTTTTGCCAGACTTAAGTAAAAAAATTCAAGTCAGATGTGACGTAAGTGGATTTGTGGTTGGAGCAGTCTTAAGCCAAGACAATAGACCAATTGCATACTTCAGTGAGAAGTTGAACGATGCCAAGATGAAATATTCCACGTATGATAAAGAGTTTTATGCAGTCATACAGGCGTTGAAGAAATGGAGGAACTACTTGATTTCGAAAGAGTTTGTCTTGTATAGTGACAACCATGATTTACAATTCATAACTCAACATGAGAAACTAAACCAAAAACATGCGAAATGGGTTGAATTTATGCAGAGCTTTAATTTTGTTATAAAGCACATTTTTGGAACTGCTAATAAGGTTGTTGATGCATTGAGTAGGAAATGTTTGATTCTGCAGGAGTTTCATGTGAAGACCTTAGGTTTTGATAACCTTAAGGATATATACAGAGATGATTCAGATTTCAGGGACACTTATGAAGCATGTGAAAATCTTTTTCTGAGAGACAAAAGCCAATGGATTGAATATTTAATTCAAGATGGATTATTATTCAAAGGAAATCAGCTGGGTATCCCGAAGAGTTCAATGAGAGAGAATCTTATGAAGGAAAAACATAGTGGAGGATTGTCTGGAAATTTTGGCCATGAAAAAATGTTCTCGCAATTGAGTAGTTTATATTATTGGCCAAGGATGAGGACAAATGTTAGAAAAATTCTCAACAAATGTCGAATTTGCCAGCGCACAAAGGGGAAAAGACAAAATACATGATTATATCAACCATTCCCAGTACTAGAGAGGCCGTGGGACATGGTAAGCATGGATTTTGTGTTAGGACTGTCAAGGACACAGAGAGGTGGTAATTGCATATTCGTGGTAGTTGATAGATTGTTGAAAATGGCACATTTCATTCCATGTCATAAAACCAGTGATGCAACACACATTACAAATATGTTTTTCAAAGAAGTTGTTCGACTTCATGGCTTACCCAAGAGTATTGTTTCAGACAGGGATACCAAATTCGTTGGTCATTTCTCGAGGACCTTATGGAAGAAGTTGGGGACTAATTTATCTTTTAGCTTAGCATATCACCCTCAGACAGACGAACAAAATGTGGTAGTAAATCAAAGTTTAGGGGACTTGTTGGGGAGTTTAGTAGCTTAACATCATAGTCAGTGGGATCAAATTCTGCCACAAGTGGAATTTTCATATAATGATTCACCTAACAGGAGCACAGGAAAAAGCCCATTCTAGATAATGTATGGAATGCAGCCAAGAGGAGTGTCTAAGTTGATTAACTTAGAGAAGAGCGAGTTCAGAAGTGTTGGAGTGGAAGAATTTGCAACAAATATGCAAGATCTCCACAATAAGATCAAAGAGAGGTTGCAAAATTCCAGCCAGGAATACAAGCGCAGAGAAGATCAACATAGAAGAGAACTTTAGTTTGAAGTGGGAGATTTATTATTAGCGCATCTAAGAAAGGAAAGGTTCCCAAGGGAAATGTATAATAAATTGAAGATGAAAAAGATAGGGCCATGTAAAATTATAAGGAAATTCGAAGAAAATGCTTATGAGATAGAGTTGCCATATGATGTGGGAATATTACCCATATTCAATGTAGAAGATTGATATCATTACAGAACAGATGAAGCCAGAGGAGAAGAATACCAGAAGGAAATTCAATGGGTTAAACAACTGCCTGTAGCTAAAAATCCATAGATGGAAAAGGTCATTGATCAGAGAGTTAGCAAAAAGACCCGGAGAAAGACATATTTTGAGTATTTGGTCAAATGGAAGGGACACTCGATTGGGTATGCCAGTTGGGAAAGTGAAGAGAATATCCAGAAACATGGACAGATGGTGCATGAGTGCATGAATTTTTCAGCTAGAGGAGTATGATGTAGGAGCATCATAAGCAAGCCAACAAAGCAAGTGTAAGAGTGGATGACAGCTGGATATGAACCAATGCACATTTCGAAAGCATTTTGAATTTGAAAGGATAAGACATTAATGTAATATCTTTAAAGGATGCATTCGCATTTATGTTTTGAGTTGCAATACAAATCTTGATCGGTATCTCTCATCTGTTTGTTTGAGGCATTTATTGTATTAAATATAAAGTAGTTGTAGCTTTTATTTCGATTAGATAGCTTAGAGTGTAGGAGGGAAAACTATAGAAATCTCCCTCCTATGTATTGTATTGTATTATTATTCTCATTATAAGAATTAGAAAGGGTTGTAGAGCAAGAGAATAGAAGAAAAAAGATTGTAGAAGAGCGTATAAGCATATAGCTGATGCTATAGAACCCATGTACATATGCACTTGGATTAATATAAGGAATCTTTGATCCAAATTTCATGGTGTTTATGAAGTCTGTTTACATCTATTGAATGATATGTTTACAGTTAATTTCGGTCTCTGTTATGCATTTGTTCCAATGTTGTGTGTATGTATGATTTCATGATTGAATGTATGAATTCTTTGAGAGGGAGAGAATGAGTTTCAATTGTTTCTCATCCTAAGAATTCCTGCAAGGACTGCAGCGAAGGTCACACAAAGTGTGCGTTGACAGGTTCTAAGTTTTACCTGAGGCAATCTCAAGAGAGATATTGTTGTTATCATACCAGCAGAAGTGTGAGTATAGCACAAAGCTATGAAAGGAGTGCGTAGGTAGGTTGAAGTCTTATACTTTTCCAACCCAAGTGAGGGGTTGAAGGATTTTTGTTGCAAGGAGTGCACAGAAGAGGAAGACGTTAGATAACCAGAGGTTATCGTGAGTGCCATAAGGAGTGCGTGCAAAGAACCCTTGGAATTCTTGAGTTTGCAATAGAATCCAAGCTCAAAAGGGATAGAGACTTAGAGGGATTCTAAAAAAATAAGAAGGTTGAAGTCACCTCATAGATTTTGACCCTAGAAGAACTGATGCTAAGTCCTTTGGCTTGGAGCCATTAAAAATATGAATGGACGGTGGAACTTCTCAGAGGGAGGAATACCAAAAATTTTTCATTCGTTGGATCTAGTAGACCAACAGAGGGGATAAGGTTGATAACCTTTTAGTGTAGACAATCCCAGGAGGAATAGTATCCATTGGATATAGATCAATGGCAGTCATTGATATCTTGAGTTCAGATCTCGACATTTCGGAAATCGAGAGTTGGATCATTGGGCTTGCATTAGACAAATAGTCTTGAAATCGTGAAACACAAATTTGCGATGTGATCATGGTCATCGATCGAGGAAAAGGATTATGACCGTCAGATCTGGTCCTAGGGAGAGGTCCCACATTGGGTTTCATGGTTTTGTGGATTTGGAGTGTTGGGGTTGTATCATGCCAATACCCCCAAAATCGCGATTCATGAAATACCTTTTTGGATAAAGCTTGTGGTCACATTGGTTGGTCACGTGGGTAAGATTTCACACCTAGTGCTTATTTTCATAGGCATAGCTCCTAAGAAGGACATGTGGTTACAAGTGTGAAGATTCCAACTGGGAATCAAAGAGCCATTTTGGCTCAAGGGGATATTAAGAACGATCCTTAGGCTGAGAGGTCAATCAAAACCTATTGAGGTAGGGATTCTACGCCATTAACACAATGAAAAAGAAATATATGTCATATTGAGTGGCCTATCATATTAGAATACTATCAAGTTAATTCAATTTGCATCATCTAAGTAGATTTGGAAAAATCTATAAAAAATTTATGAACAAATATCTGGTGATTGTTCCAGCTATGAATCATAAAAGGAAGAAGCCCAATTTGTGAGAAACCTAAAAGGAGGACCTGGAAAATAAAAATAAAGGGAATATAGTGATGATGAAGAAGAATATATCTCCATAACTATGGAAATAAAACCTATTGATGAAGAAAATGAATATAATAAGAAATAAAATCTTGATTCAAAGAAAGTGAATATCGAAGAAGAACTCGTTAGTTCCTTAGAATAAATAGTTGGACTTATGGGAAATAATATAAATAAGAAGGAGAAATTGCAAAAACATGAAAACAATTATTGTTGGGCAAGAAGGTTGGATGGAGAACAGTGAAAAGAAATGACTAACAGTGAAAAGGTGTAATATCAAGAAAATCAATAATATTAAGAAAGAAGAGAAAAGAAAGAGAAGAAGATGTGGGATAGGAAGGAACAAGGTCCCATAAAATATGGGAAAACTAGTCGAGCATTAGTTGTATCTAGCTCAGAATGAGTTTAAACGAGTCGAGCATGAGTGGGATCCAACTCATTATGATATGGAAATAAAACCTAAGGTAAAAGGGAAGAATATAGAGAATTGAGGAAGATTCAAAATAAGTGAAGAAAGAGTTTGAAGCGACGACAACGACAACAAAGAGTAGAGGTGAAGCTAAAGAACCAAAAGAGTTCCAAGGAATTTTTGTGATTGTAGGATGTTTTTTGTAAAACATCTGTGAAGGTAAGCAAAGCGTTGTATATTGAACACATATTGTAGTGCATAACACACAAAAAATGCCTTAAATATAATAAAGAAGAAAATATTTATGGATGTATCCTAGGAGGAGGTCAACCATGGTAACTCTATGTTGAATTATGTTGTGAGTGGTTATTCATGTTTTTAATATGTTAATTTATGTTTGTATGATGTTAGTTTCTTATTTTACTATGGATGAATGATTATCTTTACTAATAATGTTGAAAGATTAATGTGCAAAAACATTAAATATATGTTGTGTTAGCACTCTATAAATATGTCTGGTTGGAAGACATATGACATAGGTAACTATTTCAACCAACTTTGGGTTGGATTCTGACCTTTCCAACCAGAGTGGGCTCTCTCAGACATACAACTATTTGGGATATTCTAAATATTTGGCAATGCACGTACAGAGGTCAGATTTTTCCATGGTGTAAAATTTAAAGATGGTAGAACAAAACAGAAGAGTAGGGCCATTGGGAAATGGGGTCCATTCCTAAAAAAGTATGAAGAATTATAAGCTATGTATTTCCAGAGGGAACAAAGGAAAAATATGTATGATGTTAAGCCAAATAAGTAATATGAGATGGAAGAGGAGAGGAAAAGAAAGAATACTATCAACAAGAGGCGTCTTATAGAGGGAGAATCTCTTGGTGGAGCATTAGAAGAGGAAACTTAAGGGTTGGCTACTGCAAAAAGATCATCGATAACGAGTCAAGTCTGAAATAGTAACCAAAAATACATAACAAGTATAATTGATGTGAGAAAGAGCACCATCAAAAATGAATTCCTTCTATTACTTAAGGATTATTACTAGCAGAAAAAACACATTCATGAATATGAAGAATGGGAAAACACACTAAAAATCAACACTTTGATGAATCTTGGTTATCTAAGACAAACCTTAACTTCTTATATTAAAATTTCATAAGAAACTGCAAAATTCTCCTGCTACGAGGGCAGATCCCTCTCTGGTAAGTCCAACTATTCATTTATCTTTTTGATAGTATATATAGATGATAAAATAGGTAATTCAAAATGGATCATGTAATATTCCTCGGACGAACCCAATTGTAAATGTATTGTAAGTGTACCAAAGGTGGTGAGTTGTTTTGACATCATTTTGTAATGCACCTTTCATGGCATAGTGCGTGCATGTATTGTGCAGTAAAATGATGTAGTGTGCACATTCCTGAATACCACACACAGTAACTAAAGTGTGCACAATATGGAGGTCAGTGAGCCTTGTGTATATGATATGTGTTATAGGATGGTGAGCCAATTATTATAACCTAGGATGCTTATGTTTTGGAATTAGGTGAGTGCACCTAGATGTTAAAGGTCAGTGCGCCTATTTTGTATATGTCTCATGATTAATATAAAATACATCGTTCCGTGCAGAACGACCATGATAAAAGAGATGGGGGAATGAACTCCGCCAGTTAGGGAAAGGGAGGGCCAAAATTTAAGGGAAAGGGCTAATCTAGAGAGCTTAAGCCAAAAAGGAATATTATATTAATATTTCTTAAAACATAAAGTATGGATAATTATTTTATACTAAGTTCTAAACTTGGGGAAAAGTGGACCGATGTAGCTTCCAACATGAAAAGTGTCAAGTTGGGGACATGCATACATATCATGGGGACTTATCTCATTTGGACACATTCACCATCATTTCTTATTATCATCTCTCCCATGATTCCTTCCATCATTCAGCCATCCAGTCAATGATTCCATGACCATTTTCACTCACACAGTCCATTATCCTTCAGACATTCATTTCATTGTATCCGATCCTGTTTCCATAACCATTTCCAGTTGGTGTACCTGGTCATGTTGGGAGCGGGATTGAAGAAGCAGGTTGTCAAGCCCGTGGGAAATTGAAGAGGCAGGTTGTCAGCCCCGTGAGCAATTCTCTGAATGAGAGAATTGTTGGGAATTGATTTCTTGAAGGTGCTAAACTGTAACTATAGTTCTATGAGAATTCCTTTCCGGCTTGTTGTTGAAGCCCTGGAAGGGAAGTGGGGCAGCTGAAGGACTGTTGAGCAGAGAAGGGGCACACTTCCTTGTGTGGGATAGGCATATAGGGAATGAGAGGCTGTAAGTTGTTAGTTGAGTGAGAACCTGAAAAGGAGTATTTCCTATTGTTTATGATCCTTTAGCCTGGTTAGGAATCCCTTTACCCAGGTGGAGTTCAGTCCCAACTTAGGGGTGACTCACTGTTGAGAGTGATGAACAGTGTAGTCTAAGGCTGGGAGGTTCGTGGATGGTCTGTACGCAGTTGGTGACAATATTTCCAAGATAAGTACCAATCGTGTGATAAATTTACATGTTGCATTGTTATTTATGTGCTTATGTTACGGTTTATCATATATGTGATTATAACTGTCTATATTTTTATGGGTATTCCCCTGTATATGCTGCATATCTGTGTTTACTGTTATTTCCATATGAAATTGTATATTTACAGAATGTAATTGTTTGTTTACGTTTATATGTAAAGCTTCCGCAAGAGTGTTGTATGTATATGTTATTGTTGCATGCAGTTTGAAGAGAAAATTTATGTGTCATAGCTCAGTTAAATACTGGGTATGTTACAACATGTTCCGTAGTGAGAGAACAAAAGTATTCCCTCATGTAGCATGGTCTGGTCATGGATGGTTGGGGACATTACAGATCATCTTCCCCAAGATTCCAAAAATAGATATTGGCCACAAAAGGAGTAATGTACAACAACTGAACTCCTATTTTCTAAGGAACATTATAATAAAAAAAATGACATATTCAAGATTTTATCCTAAACACCACTTGTCTGCATCATCACAAAATTTCTTGAAATATCTTTAATTTAGCTTGTAATTTATTTTAGATTTGTGATTTCTTCCTTTAAGGTGTCGATCCAAACAGGATGACTTTATCTAGTACCTTCGACCATTTCATCTTTAATCTTCTTCTTCTGTCGATTGTTCATTTTACTTTCTCTAGATTTCATGTAGGAGACATCTGCATATCCATTAATGATCAAATCCTTCATGAAAGGATTTAATCTAATCTCTTTACTTGCTCCTGATTCATTTGCAAGCTCAATGTGAAAATTTGTTTCCAATATTCATGCAACAAGATTTTCTTTCCCCTTCATCAATAATTTTGTCAAATTATTTGAACATCTGGGTTTGTTGAAGGATATTGGATCTATATTCTCCATTTCCTATGGTTTTCTTGGAAGTACAAGATTACCTCCCTTAGTTGTACAAGAATTAGATGAGCAATTTGATTCATGGTTACCCTGTTCTTGAATAAAACGTTAATCGCCAACAATAGAGAAATGTCACCCGTGTTTTGAATGACAGTTGTCATTGAGTGCTAATCATGGGATACTAACAAAATTCCTTGCATGGATAATGACTTATCACGTTCGGAAATTGATTTCAAATGATGAGCCTTCAAATCAATTTTTTGGTGACACTCACTTGGCATCGCGCAGACGAAAAGTACCGAAACAAGTGTCTTTGAGATTATTTGACTGGCCATCAACTTTCCCTTTCCACATGTGACCCTTGGATTTGACACATTCAATGATATTTTGACACGTGAAATTGGGGTGTGATTGAGTGGTTTCGACCTCACCCACTTTCCTCCCCGATATGCATCTAGTGGTGCCACATGCCCTCGAGATGAAACCATGGTATTCTTATCTGCCTGATTTCAAGAGATTATCCCGCGCACAATTTATTGGCTCGATATGCTCCACAACTGTGGATCTGTGGTGTCCATGATCCACAACCCACCAAGTCCTGTCAACTTCACACTTCTGCTACATTTATCCCCGACTGCTAGATATGGCATCATCCTCCAGTTTGTCTCACCTCTACATCGATTTAGCCACTTGCTAAGTACCGAGACTTGGATTCCACCTGAAATTGTTATAGTGATAACAGGGTACACAGTGACCAAAAGGAGTTCAAAACATACACAACAATGCCATAACAACCGAATACAATCAGGTATGGTTATCATTAATTTTGAGGAGGTGGCCAGTAAGGCTAAACATAGAGAAACCCTCCAACAAAATACCCATAACTACTTAAAACAACAGTGAGCCATCGAAATCACAAATTCAACCATCAATTTTTCCATTTGCAAACGAATAACCACACATACATTCTAGAGATAATACCCATGCATTTATATAGTTGCCAATCTCAGGAAAACACAAACCAACACATTACCGAGCCAACGTTCATTTCATACACAGAGCGAATTCATAGATGGGAGAAAAGAACCATTACCTATAACCAATGGATTTAAAAATGCAAGTCAGTCGAGCATTTCCTTCCATGCCTGAATATCGAAGATTAACCACAAGAAAACCAAATGAAAAATAACCATGATAGGGTGACAACCCAATGGGAGAAGTATGGAGTGACATCACCCTATTATGGTTATTTTTCATTTGGTTTTCTTGTGGTTAAGATAAAAAATAGAAAATGTAATAACAATAAATATAAGGCATTCATAACATGGAATTTTAGAGCTTAGAATAACAGAATCAACACATAAAATGCATTGTCCATCTGCCATTTTGTCGCAAACAAACCAAGACTGCATCATCAATCATATAGAACCCTGTAAGCAGCATCGAAATAACATAATAAAATGTGTGATAAGACTATTTCTGAGCCTCCAGTCTACAAGGGGGTGCCACCTACTAGTATTATATATCATTAACATAGTTTAAATAATAGGCTTTAGCAATACTTTGCGGGTGAAATCCTCGTTGCAATTTTAATCATCAAAAACCTGGCGACTCCACAAGGAAATCTATTTCCAACATATTAAGAACTTAGAATGTATGGTTTCGCAGACCAAGAACAACGGATCAACAAGGTATAACCATAATGATTATGCAACATGGGGAAGTGAGTGGATTTAATGGAAAAATGACCAGGAATTTGGGAATAACTCATGAAAAATGTTAAGTATGAGGGGGTTTATCCCTATATGCATAATAATTCAACCAGAATTTTCTCTTGACATCAAGGATAATTTGTTTTTATGGATTTTCTCTTTTAACTCTCAAATGGATGAAGAAATGGAAAGTAGAAGAGGGAGATAACCAATTTATTTATAAGGCAACAGTGAAAGAAGATAGCAAATTCAATTATGCTTTTAGGGGGGACATCGTAATAGTTGTTTAAGATTTATTTTTATTGACTAATAGTACCTTGCAGGAGTGTCATTGTGGCATAACTGATCCAACATCTTATTCTTGACCGAAATTAAACTAAACGTATGAAAAGCAATAAAATTCGTGATAGAAATATGACTGGAAAATAAAGAACAACAGAAATAAAATGACAGAATTGTAAAAGCAGAAGGAAAGATATTAAAAGGAAAGAAAAATTTAAACTATTGTAAAAGAAGAAAAAGCAGTAGTGGAAAAATAAAATAGAACTAGACTACTAATATATAGAAAATCCAAACAACATTAAAACTTTTCAGGTCAATTCCATGTAGTGTTTTAAGTGAGAACTGTTAGTGCTGTAGGAAAACAATCGCTCCTGTAAATATTTTTGAAAGTAATAGTTAGTACCCCAGACAAAAGAGATCTTGAAAGGACCTAGCCATAACTCTTGAAACTTTTAGACAATTAATAGCCCTTTAAAGTACATGATTAGATAATCAAGATAGACATGAATAATCTTACCGATCAAATCGTCGAAAGTTATTTGCATAGGTATTTTAAAATTTGTACTCGAATCAGATAAGACAAAAGGAATACATTCATAATTCAAGGTACCCCAATGAGTAATAAATGTGGTTTTAAATTTATCTTCCCTATTTACCTTGATTTGATTGTAACCAAAAAAACCGTCAAGTAAGGACATCATCAGTGACCCTGCAACTTGTTGTAGAATCATTTCCATGTTAGGGAGAGGACAATGATCTTTTATAATAGCCCAGTTTAATACACGAAAATCAATGCATAATCTGATCTGACCATTTCTTTTCCAAACATGAACCAAATTGGAAACCCATTTAGAATATTTGACCGGAAAGATGATTCCAGCTTTCAAGAGTTTTTCCAACTCCTTTTGAATAGTTGCGTCTAGTGCAGGGTTGATAGGTCTTTGTCTTTGCCTAACTATTTTTATGCCTTCATTGATGGGAATGGCGTGTTGTATAAGACCAACATAAAAAACGCAAACATCCTCATCAGACCAAGGAAAAACATCTTTAAATTTTCCAAGCAGCTTGGAAAACTTCATTTTCTCTTCATCAAAACATTGGGCACCTATTTTAACATTCTTTGGATACTCGGGTTTCCTAATGTTCAAGGAGATGGTTTCACCCACCGTTGGCCCTTGACCAAGTTTTGGAGAAACTTGGTAACTTTTGACCAATTTTGGGACTTCGACGGGCTGGTTGAAGGTGGAGTGCAAGGCAAAGTAGATACCGCAGTATCTTAGCCCCTTCTTAGGAAATTTTTGGGTTTAGGGTTTATGTAACGAGTATGGGATGTCATCCCATGGTTTTACCCATGTTTAGGCCCTTTTGTAATGTATAAATAGAAGTCCAGGTGATGTAAGTAAGAGAGACCTATATGTGTAATGTGGTCGGTGAGATAAGTGTGAACAGTTGTGGATGCTTTGTGCATATTGTGTGTTAAGAAATTGCACAACAAAGTGCAAGTGATTGTAAGAAGCTTGTGTGCAGACTGTAAAGAGGCTTTGTGTTTTAACCTAGATCGGGGAAGGAGGATCTAGCGAGGTGTGCACATATATCTTGTCCTATGCGAATTGGGTTCTTGTGGCTCCGTGCTTGTAGAAGATTGAAAGAAGACAATAAAGAGGAGAATAGTTGGTGGACGTATCCCCACACTGGGGTGAAGCACGTATATCTTGTGTTGTGGTTTCTTTGTGCATTATAGTTGTTATGTTATTGATGTGATTTATTCTTAGTGTAGTGATCTATGTTAGATTAATATGATATAGTAGCTTAGTGTTTAGTAATGTGAATGAATGCTAGATATGATCTATCTCTATATGATAAGTGCTTGGATGTATTAGATATTTTTGAATATTGTGTTGCTTTGTAACTAGGGTTTCGACATGTGATGTGAATAAGGGTTAAATACTGATGAATGTTAATTGCTAAGTGCTCTGTTAAGTTTTGTAATCACAGATCTGTGTCCCAGCTAGGTTGTAGACACTTGAGTCCTGCAACCACCCCTGCCTCTATCTTGGGTGAGACTTCATATTCTTCGCAGGTGTTGCCAAAAGGGATAGTAGTTAGGGTTTTGTTGGTGCGATGTTGAAGCGTTGAACCCTGGGTCTGCCCCTATGCCAACAAATGGTTCTGTTGCTGGAACTGAAACTGTAATTGCTGGGAGCTGAAGAAAATAAATCTATGTGCGTAGATTTGTTTCTTTAGTGTGCAATATTCTACTTGACTACAAATATTTGTGCTAAGAAAAGAATCAGATCTGAAGAAAATAGGTAAGATCTTAAATCTTTGTTCTTTGAGAAAGGTAAGATAAGTGGAAATTTTTGTTTCGAAAGAATGGATCTAGGTATGTCTAATAGATTTTGTCCTATTTTGAAAACTAGGGCACAACTAGAAGAAAGAATATTGGATACGAGTAGATCTAATAAGATTAGTGGAAGATATGTTATTCCTATGCATTTTAGTAGGATGGGATAGAAATGGATGGGATCCCATAGGTTAGTTGTTGCGATCCCAATGTGCAGTACAAGAAAGGTTGGGGGTCATTTAAAAGAAAGAGAGGATTAACTCTTTGCTATAGTTGTATAAGACTGAGACATCTTGCTAAGGAATTCCTTGGTAGAGGTCCTAATTGTCTTTGTTTTAAAGCTATGGACTGTGAAGTTTTGGATTTCCGTAGAATGATTGGTAATGTTGAAAAGATGAATATGAGACAAGAAAACCATGAGACGGGCCAATAAACTAAGGATATGATAGAACCCCAAAAAGAATCAGAGATTGTATTGTTACAGATGAAAGAAACCCTAAATGATCATAGAGATATCAACTTATCAAAGATCTTAAAAGAGATGGAGTGCATAGAAACAAGAAAAGGAGACTTTGACATAGACTGTGTTCTGGATGAAGAAACACAGGTGAATATTATGACAGAAAGAACTTGGGAAATTTTGGGAAAACTTGCTATGATTCCTTCATTAGGAGGAATAGGGTTATTTAGAGGAAAGATTATAACTCTATGTGGAATACTTACCCAGAAATCTATGAGTGCCCATGGAACTTCCACAGAGGAAGAATTTGAGGTTGTTAAATTTGTTGAGAACAATGCCCCATTTGCTATTTTGCTAGGAAAAACTTGGATTGAGAAAGATCAGATACGAAGGAAATAAGAAAAGGAGGATCTAGAATAGAAAAAGAAAGAACTAAGAGATTTCATGGATAGAAGAATAACGTATTTACTGAAAGAACCAGAGGACCAATTGTTATACCAAGATTTTCCTCACCATTGCTATCTTGCACAGAGGGCCTTTTTCCATTTCCCTATGTAGACTTATCATCCCTTTTTTATGAATCCAAAGATAAAAATATACATTTTTCCACATATACGTTCCCTATCAGCTATAAAGCAAGCGTATACATAGGTTGCTCCACTATAGCCCTCATACATCGGGATTTGTGCCAGAAAATAAAAATACAAAAATGGAGTCGGGTTTCCATATCACAACAAGAGATCTCTGATCCTTGGCCTTCCATATACTGGAAACATTCTGACTCAACCCTTCAGTTGCATTTTGAAGGCTATAAGAGCACAATTTTGAGCCATGGAAAAAAGGATAAAGCATTCAACTTTGAGAGCAAAGTTACTCTAGAGAAATTACTTCATATTGAGTCTACATCCCTTTGTCCCTCAAGTATGAACACAATGTTCATCCCTTAAGCTCTTTCCCTATTGTTGAGAGAATATCATTGTCTCTCTCTTTTGAGCTTTCCTCTAGTAGAGGATTGAAGTGGTGGAGACCCAGCTGGAAGGAACTTGGTTTTTTGGTTTTTAACCGTGCCGACGCGGAACTCTGTAATGTTGACACTTCTGTTGATTAGTTATTAATAGAAATACACATTTCCCATCCTATTGGTATCATGCAAATATATGATTATTATCCATGGGCATGTTTGTAATGTTTCTTAATGGATTATGCTATCTAATATGCAAACCCCTTTACATCATCACTTTCTACTTGCTTTGCTTGTTTGTTGAGAACTTATTGCAGGTATAAAGATTTGGGTCAGAGTGCTCAATATTGGAACATCATCAAACATTGGATCGAGGTAGGCCTCTTTCTTATCTTTCTCATTAGTTTATATAGAATACAATGGAATTGAGTTGATTTATATAGTCATACTTTTCTGTTGTGGTTTACCCTTGGCCATAGAGAGTTTTTCCCTCATAATAGAAATGGCGACTCCACTGGGGATAGATCTTCCTTCTAAGGGTTGAAGTACTTTTTCTTATTGCATCTCTCTTTTCCTTTGTGTTTCTTGTCGTATCATTGCTTGGAAGATTATTTTCACTCTGAGTCTGAGTTTTCAGCCTTTTTTCCCTTGCATGTCCTTGTTTTAAATATTGTACACTCATTTTTCCTTGACAATCGCATACACACGCGTGTTGCCTCTCTGCAAGCTACATATATACGCACTTTTCTCCTGAACAGACATGTATATCACTATTCCTTGCATGTTTTCTTAGTTTAGTGACTGTTGGGATTTGAATTTATGGGCATAGTCTTTCTCATTGTTTTTCATTTTTTTTGGTTTGTCCTTGAAACCTGGGTTGTTTGCTTGGTTGCTTGGTATTCCTCTTGAGATATTTTGTTTATACATAGTAGAATTTATATATCAGGTTGCTTTTCAGTCCATGCATTTTCTCTTTAATATATTGAAAAAAAAAAAATAGGCATTTTTCATTGGTTAACATTTTTGTCTTTGAACCTTTATCATTAGCTTAGTACATTTAGCGAAAGATTTCATTTTACTTCTAAATTGCAGAGTTGAGATTGAAAATTGCATTGTTTTTATTAGCATATCATTCATTGAAAAGTTAAAGGTAGAATTTGCATTATATTCATATTTATCTTTTTCAGAGTCATAACATCATGAGTTTTGTTTCCATACCCTCTTGAGTAATCACGACCAATAAAATTTATGCTTTAAACTAAAATTGATTAGTCACAATTTTATTTCTATGGTGCACAAACTAGCCTAGGATTTAGTGCCTTGGAATAGGATTTTGTGAGTAAAATTCTCCAAGGAAATTAAATCGACATATGTGTCTGAGACAGGGAGTTGAGAATTCCATTGTATAATTAGTAATAGTAGGAGGCTCTTCTCACACTAGAGTTAATCACGAGGTTGCACGAAATTAGTTGAAGGGATAACCCCTAGATACTCGCTTAGCGTGAAAGTTATTTCTATGGATTTATTCATATTTGGGGATCTTTCTAGTACCCATACCTCTATGAGAGGTGATGCTTTCAAGGTTTCAAGTTTTTATACCCTGCCCATACAGTGATCTGGACTTACGAATGCTCGCTTGTGCATTAGTTATATAATGGTTTATTAGTTTCTTGACTTAGGCATCTCATAGGTTACTTGCAGGGGTTATTCTGCTTGTATCTTGGGTCAAATAGAGGTCAAACAACACACAACCTTTATGGAGGATTACCTCTCCGGGGGGATCTAACCGACTAGTTGTTAAGCCCACGAGGGCCTCTATAACTAATTTTGTTACCTCCAAAATTTAGCAGGGATTCTCAAGTCCCTCTTGGACGAGGCATACCTTCTTTAGCGAGGGAGGCCACTTAGCCACTTTAGCCCGTTTGCATGCATATTGGCCATTTGAATTTTTGGTATGCTCTTTGACTACTATTTGACCTCGGGAGTCTATTTTGGGTTTTTTCATCATGGATAATGGAGTCTCTTTTGTTCCCTCCTTTACTGCTAGCCACCCCATGATGCCTACTAATTTCATGGGGATGGATCCATCCACTTTTTACAATGGTGTGCAGAACTACAACACTCAGTCCACACCTTGGGTCTCTAGTAATTTTTTTATTGATATGTCTTCACCCATGCAATCCTCTCCCTTGTCCACATATATGAATCCTAGCATGGGATCTGGGGGCATCATGGCTCCAATGCCTACTTCTTCATTTGATATGAGTTGTATCCCCATGGGAGGTTGAAACCCTCCCCCTTTTGAATCTCATGCTAACTATGCTCTTCCAGGAGCCATTTCTTAGATAGGTTCCTTTCCCACTTACTATGCACCACCCACGCATCTGTCGCCCACCATGTTAGTTCCTTCAAACATTTTTCCCATGACTGGCCCTTAGATGCCTCCGAGTATTTCATACGGAGAAAACCAATTTTACGTTTCGGGCTACCCTATTTAAGAGACCCCTTCACAAGGGGGAAACATATATCATCACTCGAATAATTATTATCCAACCTCGGTCCCTTCCTAAGCCTCAATGATGATTCCCATCCAAACTTATTCAGAAAATTTTAGTGCAACCTATCACCCTTCTGGACAGGGACGGGGAGTACACCAGGATCCTTCCTGGCTTGCAATTTTTCAGAATCAATCTTTTCTCAGACCTTGGAATCAAATACCTCCATCTATTGCTAGCCCAGTCACTTCCAGTCACACTACTTCTCCATCCCCAACCTCTTCCATTCACGTCGGAGATGGTTCAACATCTTCTAAAAATTATGTCAACAACTCATACCCAACCTCTACTAATTATGTTGGGGACACCACCCTTTTCACTTCAAATCATAGATGTGTCACATCTCTAACCTCTATTCATCATTCAAGAGATGAATTTCTTTCTCCCACTAATTACATCGAGAATCCTAGATGTAATCCTAAATTCCTTTGCAGGACTTGTGAAGGAAATCACCTTACTCGCTTGTGTCTGATTACTGTCGAGATACCAAAAGTGTTGGGCTCACCCAAGAGCCCTTCATATTCTGAGACATCCCTGGTTTCGCCTCACACCACTTCTACTTTGATCACCTCGGTGGTCCCACCATCACAATCCCCTCCTGACCTCGCCTCCTTTTTCGAAAGTGAAGCATCTCTCGCCCCGGTTACTATGCATCCTCTTCAACCTATAATTGAAGAAGTGGTGACACCAATGCAATATATAGTCAATCCTACTCTCCTTGAAGAGAGTGATGCACCTCTTAGTCATGTCATCAACATTCCTAACCCTACCCCTTCTGAATGAGAGATATTTATTCTTCCCCTGAATGCTCTCTCTCCAAGTCCTGACGAAGTTCCTTTCGATTGGGACGACCTAATGGGGCATCCCATACCCTGACCTATGTATTTTCCATTAAGAGACATTATTGAAACCATCACCGATACTGTATCCTCCATCAACACTTTCTCCTCCTTGACTTGGAGAACTTTGGGTTTTCCCAAGATTTTGTTAGCTATCCGTGAGATATTGACTTTCCGCAGAAGATCGAGACAGGAGCCTTGGCCTCCCCCTTTACATGTTGATTAAGACAGAAAAAACGAGTCTTAGTTAATCTCTTTTCCGACTCGTATAAAAACCAAAAATATTGTCGAGTGATTTGTCCCTGTCACACTCGTTAAAGTATATTTGAAAGGTCATGAATCTTAGTTAAGCTCTTTTCCGACTCGTTATCAAAAATAGAAAAGATCACCAAGTGAACTTGTCTTTTTCACACTCGTAAATTTGATTTGAAAATACGTCTATTTGGCACAAGTTTACCCCTTTTTCACACCAAGTAGACTACAATACATAAAAAAGGATATTTTTTGGCGTTAATTTGTGATTGCATCTCATGCCCTCACTTGCAGTATTGAGCCTTTAGCCGGTTCTCGCTTTGCATTATAAATTGTTGCCTAAGAAGTTTTGCATCCTCAACCAAGCAGAGCCTTTTTTATATCCTTCACAATTTGATACCCTGTACCCTCGAGGAAACATCACCCCGAGTGTCCATCTCCCACATGCATTTCCTTGCATTAAGCATAGGTACATTCCACTAGTGGAACTAGTTTTTCTTACTTGCAACACTCGTTTCCTCCTTTGTATCATAGCATTCATTTGTTATGAAAAAACAAAAAAAGACGGACAGAAAGGGATTACTATATTATAATTAGCAGCAGTTGTGTCTCCTTTGAACATAGCACAAAATTATTGAGTCCTTGTGTCAACATAATTTTGGCTTTTATCATGGCCTTAGGAAGTTGATCTCGTTACAGAGTTTTCTCTACTATCTGGTTACTCTTATAGTCCCTATAGAGAATGTTATTGATGCCTCTTGCATCTCATAGTCACATCATTGAGTCTATGTTGTTGGAGTCCACCATATGTCTCATTCTCCTATTCAAAGGAAGTCTCACAACCTACGTCATCCACTCCTCAGAAATATTGACTTTTCAAGTCGGCCATACCCTCAGTTTGTCTCAGAATCACATGATAGTATGGTCTCATCATGCACCCTGGCCCTACTTGCATCATCGGTAGGTTACCCTGAACCCAACAATTGACATTTCATCATTGGTCATTGACTGGGTGGTTTCCCTGGTGTTCAAAAACAAGACATCTATTCACACTTTGGGATTCGTGCAATGTCTTGGATGCCATTAGCCTTATTAATGGTTTCCTCACCTTTGTTAGCAGTTTTCATCATTGGTTGTTATTCAGAGGGCTTTTTCGTGTACCGCTTGCAATTGATACACATGAAATATGCACAGGGTCATTGGTTCATGAACATGTTCTTCTTTTGATCTCCACTAAATCATGAAGCTCTTGCTTTGTTCCTCATGTTGACTGATGAGAGATGCCTTAATTCTCTCCTTTCAGTGGGTCTCTTTCCATCGACTTCAGCTCATCTATTCTGGATATGGGACCTAGAGTTTTATGAGTACCTTGAGGCTTGCAGTCATTAGTGGCAGGCTCTCTAGCCATTGACATATGGGAATACATCAATGTCTCCTGATCAATGGATTTCTCAAGTGTTCGACACCGACTCCTTTATTCACACTTGTAGGAATGTACTTGGTGCCTTGATACCTACTTTAATTATTGGTAGGTTGTCTCACATTTGTTAATGGTATACCTCAATGACCAGTAATCAAACGATGTCTCACTATGTTCGACCTCAACTCCTTTATTCACATGATGTAGACTTGCACCCTTGGCGGATAGTGTACAAGACTTGAAGACATCACTATGTGGCCGCAAATTTCCTAAGTTGGAGCTTCCCTTTCATTGGACCAACACCTATTTGACTTTAGTGATCATGGGAGATCAAATTGTACTTCATGGTATACAAATATATTCAGATTGATTTTTGAGACTGGTTTTCATTGGGCCTTTTTCATGACTATGACAGCATTTGGAACATAACCGCAATTGTATCTACCTATTCATGGCCACAGACACTTATATGGTATATTTTTTGCATGGATATGCATTGTATTCTTGGTAGCCATGTATGCAAAGTCAATACAGAATGTAATGAGAAATCAAGTTCATCCAACTGGTTCTCTACCACTCCACTCCTGGGTTATTTATAATGTATTTCGGCCATCGCAGATACTCCTATGATATCACACATTAGGGGGCATCTGTTATAGAAAGATTTGCCTCACCATTGCTATCTTTCACAGAGGGCCTTTTTCCATTTCCCTATGCAGACTTGTCATCCCTTTTTTATGAATCCAGAGCTAAAAATATACATTTTTCCACATATACATGCCCTATCATCTATACAACAAGTGTATATGTAGGTTGCTCCACTACAGCCTACGTACATCAAGATTTGTACCAAAAAATAAAAAAATGGAGTCGGGTTTCCATATCATGACAAGAGATCTCTGATCCTTGGCTATACCTTAATTTTCATTTTGAAGGCTATAAGAGCACAATTTTGAGCCATGGAAAAAAGGAGAAAGCATTCAACTTTGACAACAAAGTTACTCTAGAGAAATTACTTCATATTGAGTCTGCATCCCTTTTTCCCTCAAGTCTGAACATAGTGTTCAACCCCCAAGCTCTTTCCCTATTATTGAGAGAATATCATTGTATCTCTCTTTTGAGATTGCCTTTGGTAGAGGATTGAAGTGGCGGAGAACCGACTAGAAGGAACTTGGTTTCTTGGTTTCGAACCGTGTAGATACGGAAGTCTGTAATGTTGACACTTTTGTTGATTAATTATTAACAAAAATACTCCTTTCTCATCCTATTGGTATCCTGCAAATATATGATTATTATCGATGGTCATGTTTGTAATGCTTCTTAATTGATTATGCTATCTAATGTGCTAACCCCTTTACATCACCACTATATACTTCCTTTGCTTGTTTGTTGAGAACTTATTGCAGGTATAAAGCTTTGGGTCGGAGTGCTCAACAATGGAACATCATAAAATGTTAGATTGAGGTAGGCCTCTTTCTTATCTTGCTCATGTTGAAATAATGTAACTGCAAAGAGTATTCTTATTATTATTGATATATTATTCATAGGATCAATCCCCATTATGGACTGGTCATGTCGGTTATTGTAAAAGGACCAAATCCCCTTTTGCGGATTGGTCAAAAGACAATTGTAATAGGCAGAATAAGAAGTCATCCCCAGCAGTTATTAAAGAGACCCAAAAATATAATAAAGGTGGGTTTACCCACCCAGTTTGAGAAGTTGGCCCTGCCAATGAAGAGACACTTCACACATGCCAGACTTGTATAAATAAAGGAGGCTAGTGCCTCACTTACACGCAACTCACTTGCTCAGTTTGAGAGACAAGTTCTGATCTGTTACCGGCAAAGGAGAGAGAGAGTGGCACATATATAGGAGAGGATTTTATGTATTGGCTATCTCTTGGAATTGTATTGGCTATCTATATTAAGGAAGTTTTGTTGGGTTTTCTTCCCCTAGAGGGTTTCCGAGGATAAATGTTTTGTCTCTTGTGATTGTGTATTTCTCAGTGATCTTGGATTATGCTATTGTTATCTAATGAAATGAAAACATCTATAATAATGGCTTAAACATTAACATGGAATCAGATCCAAGCTGAAGGAAGCATCTTTTGCAAGAGAAAAACGTCACTGTTGTCGTACCTGCAAATTAGGGTTTTTCAAAAGTGAAGCTTCTCAGCCCTAAAAATATCTAGAAAGTTGTGCCCTCCCCTAAGGATCAATTTTACGTCATCAACGCACATTTTTAGTGGCTGGATCTCTTGGAAAGTGAAACCCTAGTTTCACAAAGTACCAGAAGTACCAGAAAACTAGTACCAGAAGTACCAGAAGTACCAGAGTACTAGAGGTACCAGAAGCACCGGTCCATAAATCCACAGATCAGATTTGAAGGAGAAAAAGTTGGATTTTCTCATATCCAAACACACCAGGCGGCTCGCCTCAGCCAAGTGCATCTCCTGGTAAGTTCAGTTTTTTATTTTGAGCACTTTCATTTTTCAGTCATTTTCCTAGCTCCAGGTAAAGATGTCTATGAGAATTAAGCTTGTTGACAAGTTAGAAGGAGTGGAAAACTTCCATTCTTGGAAGTATAGGATTGGGCTCATTCTTGAAGAGAATGACCTATAAAGATTCATCAAATAAGAATTACTGGAACCCGACGATGTTGCAGAAAAGGAAAAGCATCAAAAGGACACAATAAGGGCCAAAAGAATCATTGCAGATTCAATCAAAGACCATCTGATTCCTTATGTGTCATATAATAAGACCCCAAAATAAATGTTTGATTCCTTGACCAGACTATATGAAGGAAATAACATAAACCTGAAGATGAATCTTAGAACTCGACTGAAGAATACAAGGATGCAGAAAGGAGAAATGATTCAAGAATATTTCTCCAGAATCTGATAATTCAAAGAACAACTAGAAGCTATTGGAGATACCATAGATGAATACAAACTCATAATGAAAGCCCTAAATGGTCTCACAAGACCTTTGGATGCCTTCATCCAGACGATATGTGCCATAAAGGAGAAACTGAAGTTTGACGGTCTATGGGAAGAATGCATCCAAGAAGAAACAAGAGTAGCGAATCAGGAAGCGTTACTAGCTAAGGATGATGATCAAGCCCTAGCTACTCACACCAAAGGAGGAAGGAAGAGAAACTACTTCCAAAAGGAGACTCATAAAGAGCCTCAACAATCAAATAAATTCAATCATAAAGAATCTCATCCAAGGAGATTTCAGGAGAAAGGACAACGAAAGGAAAGAGACTACTCATCTGTACAATGCTATCATTGTGACAAGATGGGACACATTGCGAAGTTTTTTCTAGACAGACGATAAGAATACAAGAGAAAACAAAAGAGGCTCCATGCCCATGTAGTCGAAGATGAAGAGCCACCCGCAAACATGATGAGAGGAGATCAAAGACCATGTGTTGATCTCAGCCCTCTCAGTATCTGTAACACTTGGAGAGGACACTTGGCTCATTGATAGTGGTGCATCCAAGCACATGACGGGACAAAGAAATATTCTCTCTTGTATATTAGAGAAGAATTTTTCCCAGAAAGTGACACTTGGAGATGATTACCAATATCTCATCAAGGGAGTGGGAGAATCAAACCATAAACTGAATTCAGGGAATTCAGTAAAAATGAAGGAAGAATATGTACCAGGCTTGAAGAAGAACCTACTCTCCATTTCAGATTTAGAAAAGAAAGGCTTTAGATTTTCCTTCATAGATGGAGAAGTTCTTATTTGGAGTAAGGGAGAAAACTTAAATGAAGCAATCATCATTGGTAATGAAGAAAATGGCTTGTATAAATTAAAGGGTCACTCAGAGGCTGCTATGAACCACGCCATTGAAAACTCATGTGAACTTTGGCATAGAAGATTAGCCCACATCAACTACAAGGCGTTACTATACATATGAAAAGCAGTCACAGGTTTACCAGAACTCAAAGGAGACCATAAAGGTGTATGCAATGGATGTGCACAAGGGAAGAATATCAAGAACCCTTTTCCGAAGCGGGACAACAAGACAGAAGGAGTCCCAGAACTCATCCATTCAGATGTGTGTGGCCCAATGCCATCATCCTCCATTAGTGGGTATGTATATTATGTATCATTCATTGATGATTACTCTCGTAAAACCTGGATATATTTCTTGAAGACTAAAGACGAAGTGTTCAATAAGT